>CAUDMG010003430.1:222500-325000 GCA_958450375.1 Homarus gammarus | reverse complement strand
AATCATTGATCAATCGGTGCTTCTCCAGGTGATTTCGAATAGAGTTTGAGATGATTGCTTCCAGTAATTTGCCTACTATTGAAAATCGGCATTACATTCGTCATCCTCCAGGATTCTGGTACTACACCTGTTTTTAAGGACATGTTAAACAACTTTGCTAAGGGCATACTAAGCTCTTCCTTACATTCCTTTAATACTCTGGCAAATATCTCATCAGGACCAGGTGACTTATTAGGCTTTAGTTTGTCTGTTTGCTTACTAACATCATTACTAGTCACTACTATCTCACTTAATTTGCTTTCTTCACTATCTCTGAATAGAGTCGGTGCCTCGGGTATCATGTTTAAATTTTCGGTGGTGAAAACTGTTGAAAAATATTTATTCAAATTATTGCTCATTTCTCTGTCGTTATCAGTGAGCTCGCCGGTGTCTGACAGTATTGGTCCAATCTTTTCTCGTGTTTTAGTTTGATACATTTGGTAGAATCCTTTGGGGTTTGTCTTCGCCTCCCTTGCTATCCTTACCTCCTTATTCCTCTTTGCTTTCCTTATCTCGGTTTTAACCTTACTCGCCAATACCCTATAATAGTCCCGGAGGTGAATTTCGCCACGATTTATCCTTCTACCTATAGCCTTCCTTAGGCCAATGATGTTCTTTAAATAATTATTTATACATTTAGGTTCATTGCTGTCTGATCTGAGTTTTTTGTATGGTATGTTCTGCCTTTGTGCATTAAGTAACTCACTATTTAGATTGTCGTGGAACTCGGCAATCTCAGATCTCGTTATCAGGTTGGTGTCATCTGACAGGTTCATGGCCAAGCGGGACACCCCCTCTCTCAGCTGCCTCTTTAAACTGTCAAAGTTCGCCCTTCTGAAATCTGGTACTGTAGTGGCATTTTCCTTACGTCTGCCCTGAAAATCTAACTGGAATCTAATTTCTTTGTAATCGCTGTTTGCAAATTAGTTCCCTACCTCGACCCTGCTAATGAGGTTTTCTCTGTTTGACAGAACTAAATCGAGTATATTATTACCCTGTGTGGGTTCAGTTATATGTTGACTTAGAAAACAGTCCTGGATAGTCTCGAGAAAATCCTCTGATTCTGAGTTACCTGTAAGGACAGTCCAATCTATTTGGCCAAGGTTAAAGTCGCCTACTATATAGACTTTGTTGTGTGTGGAAGCCCTGCGCATTTCATCCCAGATAAGTCTCTCTTTGACTCTATCAAGATTGGGAGGTCTATATATTACTCCTGTGATTAATTTTTCTCTACCGTCGATTAATTCAATCCAAATTGTTTCTGTATTCCGCTCAGTTTTTATTTCCTTATATATTTCACACTTCAGGTTATCCCTAACATAGATTGCTACTCCGCCTCCTTTCCTGGTCTGCCTATCGGTATGGAACAGTTTGTAACCCGCAATTTGGTATTCGACTGGTAACTCACGTGTGTCTAGGTTGATCCATGTTTCAGTGAATGCAATTTTATCGATTTTTTCGGTACATACCAAGGCCCTAATATCATCCATTTTGTTTCTCATACTTCTACTGTTCGCGTAGTATACATTTAAGTTAGTCGTGTTCTGAGTCCTCCCCTTACCACGTTTAGTTTTAAACTCCCCGTCTAATTTAGTTTTGTCATCATTCCTAACACTATTTCCCTGTAATCTTTCACTTTGTTTACCCGCTCCCACTGCAGTCTCCTCCACCCCCGTGCTCATATGTTCTCCTAGCAGTTTAAAGACTTCGATATCTTTTGAACTGCCCCCTCTAGAGCCCCAGCCAGGTTTGCTACTCCATCCCTAGACAGGTGCACCCCATCACGGACTCCCCCAATAATACAAATGGCTTGCAAGGAATGTAATAGGTTTTACTTAGGCCAAACAGGTAAAGATCTTGTAACTAGACTTAAACAGCATAAATACAGTGTTAGGACAGGCCAGGAATCCAATGCTCTGTTCGGTCATTTGTGGGATAATAAACATTGCATTCACTGGGATAATGCCTCCTCAATATTTCCTTGTAATTCAATTGACAGTAGGAACATCATAGAATCTAGTCTCATTAAACATACCGAATCCGTTAACATGAATTTGAGTAACGGTATGTACAAATTGGACAATTTTGAAATTAAGAAGATTTGTAACCAGGTGAGAAGGTTGGGTCAGTTTTCCCTCTGACCTGACTTCCGACCGCTGCGGTGCTTTTGTAAATATTAGTAGGGTCATTTCATATACTTGACCTCTGTGGACTTGTTCTCACGCTACTCTATATATATATAGCTTGTTCTGCACTTCTATTTTAGTCTGTACTCACCCCTGAAGATGTGAATTACACGAAAGCGCTTGGGAACTTCGTGTTTTCTTTTTCCTTGTGTTTATCAGCATATATCACTTTTTATCGAATCACCTTGAGTCTACCAAAATGTCAGTTTTTTCTGTTATGTTCTTAAGATGTCTGCGTATTTGTGACTCTGAATTTATTGACGATGAATTGAAACACATTCGTTCTATTGCACATAAACTTGGGTACCCTTCTGTGTTTGTTGATCCTTGTTTTAATAGGGCTAAAAAATCCTTTCATTCCTCTCAAACCAGACAAGTTCCTACACTTAAGAATATTTTGACTCTGCCCTATCGTAATGAATTTGTCCCGTTAGTTCGGTCCCTCAAGCTTCTAAATATTAATGTTGTTTTCAAGTATGACTCAACCATTACTAATATGTTAATAAGGAATAGCCCAAGTTTGAATGTAAATGGTAGTGTTTATTGTATTCCATGTAGCAAATGTAATTGTAATTATGTAGGTCAGACAGGAAAAACACTGCAGCTTAGAATCAAACAACATAAGTATAATATTAGAACTGCATCTGAAAGCAGTGCCTTGTTCGTTCATGTTAGGAATAATAATCACCCCATTGCTTGGGAAAAAAGCTTAGAAGTTTTCAAATCATCTTGTGTCACAGAAAGACTTCTTGTTGAAGCTAGTTTGATTAAGGAATTAAAATCAATAAACCTTAGTGATGGTCAGTTCAAAACTGATAATATGTTACATAAATTTATTTGTCAGTGGCCCAAGGTTAAAAATGCTTTAAAAACCTTTGATCTAGATGTATGATAGTTATTTTGTGGGTCCCCTTTTTTCTGACCTGACTTGACTAGTCACGTCACCACCCTTCTCTTAAGCTCCTCTACGTGTGTGTTGGTGTGGGGATTAGTGGATGTCATCATTTTGACCTGACCTCATGTTTTTAGGTCACCCTGTATATTTAAGCCTCTCTCTGTCCATGTAATCCAGTTGCCTCTGAAGATGTCTTGAATAAAGACGAAAGCTAAGGTACTCCGTTGTTTCCATTTGCCCGTGTGATTTTATCAAGATTTATCTTATCCACGTTTTCATTGTGGATTTTCATAATATATATATATATATATATAATATATATATATATATATATATATATATATATATATATATATATATATATATATATATATATATGTATGTATATATATATATATATATATATATATATATATATATATATATATATATGTATATATATATATGTATATATATGTAATATTCAGAAATTTCAGAGTAATTTCGAATGCCCCGCCATTGGCAACACTGAGCGTTCAAGGTCGTGGGAGGGAAGAGAGCGCTTCCTGCTCATAGCGAGAGATGGTGGAACTAGGCCTATATGATATTAAATGTAATTTACCGAATTAATAATGATGCGATTCATGAAGTGAGGGACTATTATTGAATTTGAAATTATTATAGATCGTTTATCAGTCTGAATAATGTTACGGTTGTCCCAAGGAGTTATTAGTTAGGCGGAAAATATGTCACGTAGGCCTAAGCTAACGCCTTGGGAGACGCGACGGGGGCCCTCCCTGAGTCAAGGAAAAGCATTCAGACATACAAGACGTCCCTGCGCGTCCGTCACAGAAATAGTCACGTGGCCTAGTCACCTGTGCTGCGCTATTGCAGTATAACAAGTAAGTCTCATTCAATCTCAGACAGGGTTTAGATAGGGCAGTGGTAAAGTTAACTAGAGCTAACAGTGATTTCATTTCAGGGTTTCCGTCAGAACCCACTTGACAGGAGTTGACCGGAGTTTGACTGCGAGAGATTGACTGCCGTTTGAGACTGCCGTTGATGATTGAGGGTGGCGATTGTCGCCATTGGACAGATCAGAGTAGGCCTGTCACTGTTTAGCGGGGTACCAAAGGATCTCTTGAGGGAATCTAGCCGTCTGGGTGCCCAGCTGACGTCCGGACGATCGTGGGTCAGCAACTCTCCTCTCCCTCGGACCACAACACCACATGTCTCGAGCAGCTTAGTGAAACCCTCTTGCTAACGGGAAGCTAAAGCTTCTCTCAACTGTACAAGGTCTGATTGGCTCACTCCCTTCCGCTTTATGGACGCACTGGGAGTACACTGAGGCTATCTGAGTAAATTAATGGTCACACACTGAGACCGTGAGTCTAGGTCTCTAGGACAGGGGTGGGCAACCCTTGGCACGCGTGCCAAACATGGCACGCTAACGGCTTCTTTCCGGCACGCGAGACCGGGGTTCACCTCAATAAAAAAAAACCTTTATATGGCAACCGCATGCCGCCTTGGCGGCAGCGGGTGGAAGGATTGTTTCCCGTTCTGTTGTTAAATAATTAGCCATGCGGCCAGACGTGGTGTGACTCCTTTACCATCATTAATATTTTATATATTTTTTCGAGTTTTGCAGTTTTGCAAAGAATTTATCGGTTAGCAAAATCCAAGTTCAGCTATATGAATGTTTAAATTTAATTAAAAGAAAAACAAATATTACACCAAGATCTGTAATAATTATCTGGCTATCAGAGATTGCATTAAAAACATTATATC
Organism: Homarus gammarus; assembly: GCA_958450375.1. Classification (NCBI taxonomy): domain Eukaryota; kingdom Metazoa; phylum Arthropoda; class Malacostraca; order Decapoda; family Nephropidae; genus Homarus; species Homarus gammarus. Next base: position 320,113 of record CAUDMG010003430.1, on the reverse strand, counting down.
AAAAGTCAACCTCTTTTAGATCACTGGGTCATTATATGGCACATTAACTTAAAAGGTGTCTTAACTTTCATGGAAGGGAACATGGCTTTTTTGCTCAGTGTCCCATAAATGTCACATGCATATCCGTTCTCTCTAATCATTGTTCCTCTGGTGGTGAATGTGTGAAGTGTGAACCAGCAAAGTAAACATAGTCTCATAATAGAAGTAGCCTTACTGATGAAACTAGTAGCGCATGTATATCTCTCAAGGTTACAAAATATAAACCGGATATAAATTATCCATCATCAGGGATGCAGCAGCAGAAGTCTCATTGATTCTAAATAAAGAAAAGGTTCACAATTATTCGTTCTCTAATTTTCATTTGATGTATTCTGTTAAAAATATTAAGGATTCGCTTTTGTTTAATATAATACAGTGTGTATTTTTGTAGGTAAAATAACTTTTATATTTTCTCTGTGGTTTTTATGCATCATTCATAAAGGATTAAGAATCAATAAAAGAATATCTTTAGTTTTATATCCTTTTACTGTGTTTTAGTCGAGTAAATCGATATTGAGCTTGGTATTGTAAGGTACTGAAAAAAGTTTACAAAAACTAATGGCTGAATGATCTGATAAACAAATGAAAAATATTGTTTACTCTTTTGCTGATGCTAAAAATAATGCCTTTAAATTGTGTGGATGTATATGACAACTAGATTTACACTGAAATGCTAATATAAAACATCCACGCTAACAACAGGGAAGAACAACCACTAAGTAAAAATTCTGTCACTAATTTTTACATTCATTCAATATCCCATGATTTATAAAATCACTCTTACAAAACTCTCTGATTTTACCACCCCTGTGTGATTTCTGATTATTTGTAAAGGTTCTCCCATTACGTAAAAGATACCAAATAATATGTGACCCGGAAATTTTGGTTGGCACGAGAGAAAATTTTGTATCAAAGATTTGGTCGATTTTGGCACACACACTCAAAAAGGTTGCCCACCCCTGCTCTAGGAGATACCTAGAGGAACATTTTGTCTCCCTTATTATGGGTGTAGTTAATACCATTTCTCAGACTGATATTATCTTGACGTGTGTAGTTTAATAGTTCCTAAATAATTTTGATAGTATTGTTTTTGAATGTTTGTGTCATTAAGTGGAACCAGAGTGATACTGTGATTTGATTCTTTTAATGCATCTAATTTTCCTTCATAATTCTGATCTCAGGTATAACCTTGTTCCCCAGAGTAGTGGTTAAGTTAGGTTAGGAAGTGTGCATCTGTTGGGGTGATATAATTTTGTTGAGTGCCCTTAAGGCCTATTCATTGTAGAGTATTTAATTTCTTATTTTTTATTACCATTTCCTCAGTGACTGATATTATTTTGTTGAAAGCCCTTAAGGCCTATTCATTGTAGAGTAGTTAATGTCTTATTTTTTAATACCATTTCCTAAGTGACTGATATTATTTGGTGAAAGCCCTCAAGGCCTGTTTCATGTGTGCAAGCAACATTTCTTAATACTTCAAATTTATTGTTGCCTGAGTTTCTAATAATTTCTATATCATGTACAACTTTTATTTCTCAGAGTAGTGTTTTAAGTTCAAGTTAAGAGGTGCTCACATTGATGTACCATTATTTGATTGTGTTTGTAGTGTTGGAGGGAATATAAGTGTCTAAATTTTACAGTGTGTCTCATTCATCCCAGTCACAGACGCTATCCTTCCACGGGTCACGGACAATTCATTTTGTTTAGTAGATTAAGTGTTCTTGTGCTGGTTCGGGATTTTTCTCAAAGGGGCGCTTCCACTGCCATTACCATCTTATAATCTTTAATAAACCCCAAGTCAAGTGAGGAAATAAAGTCCAGTAAATTCCGACCGGTTACATATATAATATATATATAATATATATATTATATATATATATAATATTATATATATATATATATAGTATATATATATATATATATATATACTATATATATATATGTTATACTATAATATACATATACATATATATATCATATATATATATTATATATTATATATATATATATATACACATATAATATATATATATATATATAATATATATATATATATATATGCAAGTAAATCACTGTAGGTGCGCGTGATCTAGGTATATGCTGATAACCACCAGGAAAGAAGAAAACACGAAGTTCCCAAGCGCTTTCGTGTAATTCGTGTAATTACACGAAAGCGCTTGGGAACTTCGTGTTTTCTTCTTTCCTGGTGGTTATCAGCATATATATATATATATATATATATATATATATATATATATATATATATATATATATATATATATATATATATATATATATATATATATATATATATATATATATATATATATATTATATATATATATATATATATATATATATATGTTTGATACATGAATTGTTGGGTTTGTCCTCACATCTCTCTCCTCCCAGACATACATTATCTACCCTTACAAGGGACATGTAAGGGGAAAACATATACTGAGAGCCGCAGCCTAAGTCAACTTAAGCCCTAACATCAGCCTTAATATGCACTGAACAGTACAAAAAGTATACACCACTTATCTCCACAATAATATACCGAGTCCAGACCAACTGCACTACAACCTCACACCAGCTAGGCACGATTGCACGACTGCTTTTGCCACGGTCTCCACTGGCTGAGCTGGTGACCAGTGCCCAACACAGTGTTTATATCATGTCTTCAATTGCAATACTATTTTACCTCACTAATTCACAACATTACACTGATTTATTTATCACAAACATATTATACAATAATATTTAATACATATTAAACAATAATTACATACAAGAACAAAGTAATATAAATCATAGCCTTAGCTACTGAACAAGCAGGGTAATTACCTCTGAACATGTAAGGACATTACCTATAAAGCAAATATATATACAGTGCTACATAACACTTTTCCCCTTAAAATAAAAGACTTATGTCTTATTTTCAGTCTGCTACACGAACTAGAGCATCTGTTATGATATTCTCTTTTCCTTTAATACGTCTGATCTCAATATTATATGGCTGCAGAGTTAAACACCATCTAGTAAGTCTCTGATTCTTGTTTTTTACTCCAAATAGCATATAAAACATAGGGGATTCCTTCATCCCAATCGTCTGGGGTCTCCATATAGAATTTTATCAGCATGCTCTTGAGCGTTCGGTGAAAGCGCTCTAGAGCACCTTGACTTTCAGGATGGTATGCAGATGCTAAATATTGAGTGACACCTAAAGTGCCCATTACTTGTTGAAATATCCCAGAAGTAAAATTTGTTCCTTGGTCAGACTGGACAACACTGGGAAGACCAAACTGGGTAAAAAAGCAAACCAATTATTGATTACTATTGATTTGGAAGAAATACAACGCAAGGGAATTGCCTCTGGATACCTAGTAGTGACACACATAGCAGACATGAGAAACTGATTACCATTTTTTGTCTTAGGGAGGGGACCAACACAGCCAATGAATACCTTGGAGAAAGGTTCACCCGCCACAGGAATTGGCTTTAGTGCTGCAGGTTTGATTATTTGATTTGGCTTACCTGCCATTTGACATATATGACAAGACCGACAGTATTGTGCTACATCAGATGATACTCCTGGCCAATAAAAGTATCTAAGGATCTTGTCAATTCTTTTTAACTCCAAGGTGTTCTCCTGCAAAGTCATGAGCCAAACTTAAAACATTACCTCTGTAGCAGGATGGCACCACGATCTGATGAACTTCTTTCCAAGTATCACTAGCTGGTACTTCCGGTGGTCGAAACTTATGCATGAGTACGCGGGACTTGATATAAAAGCACACAGCGCTAATTTTACTTTCTGACTCTGCAACACTCTGGTATACAAGGAAATTAACTCAGGATCAGTCTTCTGTGTATCAATTGACATATCACGTGTGACAGGAAGATTACTAAGCTTCATAGCGTCTACTGGTGCAACTGATTTAGATAATTCATTATGATCAACGGGTACAACAATAACACCAGAATGGCTATCAAAAACAAGGGGCATATTAGTCGTTCCTGCATCCACAGCCTTAAACTCTTCTCTAATCTTTGCAACTTGACTACGAGTCACTGCACATGATGGGTAAAGATCAGGGTACACTGCCTCTACATCAGCAGTTGGATTATTACTCAATGGTTTGAATGTAACAGTGGGATCTGGCACAATAAGTTTACCAGCAATATCATTCCCAAACAAGAATGAATCACCTTTCACTGGCAAGGAATCTTCCAACCCCACAGTCACTGGTTGGGAAACGAGATCAGTCATCAGAAATAGTCGGCACAACTGGACAATAATGAATCCGCCAATTCCTTGTAGAATAACACTCTCACTAATTAAAGTTTCTTCCATAAACGCTACAGAACTTTTAACAGCTATACTGTGAGAAGCTCCTGTATCTCTCAGAATTTCAACAGGTACCACTGCACAATCTTCTGATACTGACAAAAAGCCACTGAACCCAAACGGTTGGAATGACAATTGGGGGTTCCTACACTCTGGTTCTCCAAGAGAACTCGACGGGTTAACAGTATCTACTGGGCACAAGCTAAATTAATATTTGCTTGATCACTACCTCTATTCTGCTGGTTGTGCCGTCTCTTAGGACACCCTGCAGATAAAATAACTATTACTCTTATGCGAAGCGCTGGGTCTTTTATATCAATACCGCACAGGTGGTAAATAGGTATTTTCTCCCCAACAACTTTACAGTAGAGCAAGTATCCTCCTAACCGGCACAGGTACTTGATAATAGACCCGGGAGGAGCAGCACAGAGGCTAGGGTTGACAGTGTCCTAACTGGCGTGCTGACATACAAGGCTAGGAGTGCAGCAGTTTACACCAACGTAACCATGAATAAAAAGCTGCAACAATACAGTACATTTGGAATATCGTCTCACTACTTTAGTAGTAATAGTCAACATGCTATTATATTTGCAAAATTCATACACATTAATTTGTACATACATAGTAATTAACGAACATTACACAAGGCACCCTTAAAACACAAATAGCACGATACGAACCATAAACCAAAAACGATAATAAATAATATGGAATACTCACAGGTAGCAGATGACCAACTGGGTCAAAGGAAGAGAGCTAGTCAGGACATGATGATGCTGACAGCTTCTGTCCTCTTGTTCCACCTTAATACAACCCAGGTTGCATTGCTCATATGACTCGGTTCGAACTACCCATGAGCAACACCTGCTTCAAATACAGAGAACCAACCCAACACTGAACAACACAGTTCCAACAAGCATTGGATTGGAATATAAACCCCTAACAATGTTAGACTCACTTTGTTACCTTACAGTTAACTGTACCGGATTGTAGGTTTAGCCACGAGCTTCCTCAACATAAGGTCTGCTGTTCCTATTACAATCTTATTGCAACATGTTTCGGTCACACAAGGACAAATTGTATTGTATCTGCCATTTGTGGATAACCATGTATTTCAGAAGTATGGCATTGTGCCATCCCCTAATATTTATATTGTTATTGCTATTTAGCTAGACAAATACAGATACAGAGTCGATAATAATATCAATATTGGCATGTCTGAGCCAGTTGAAAGCCTGAGCTCTCATGAGGGCACCTGGTCATGCACTTTACATTTACCTCAAAGAAGTATTATGTAACATTTAGTATCATCTGGAATAGTACATGTAGCATGGTGGTAGTAAGAATATAGAATGTTACCACTGTTATCACTTCTTTATTTATTTATTTAATTTATTTAATTAAATTTTTTGTTTTTAATTTATATTATAAGGATATACACATCTTAAAGTTGAGTTAATAGACATTAATATAATATGGGGGGAAGCAATACAATGAGCATCATTAAGAATATAGCCCATTTACTACTACCTGTTATCTTGCACATTTGTAAATCCTTCTCTAGTGGTGCCTCCGGATAAACTTAAAATTGCCAAAGTTCACCCACCATATAAAAAAAAATCTGGGGATAAAGGTCTTTTCAAGAGTAACTGCCCCATATCAGTCCTCCCAGCCTTAAGTAAGATACTGGAGAAGTTAACATGTAGTAGACTAAATTCCTTCTGCAGTGTCAAAAATATCCTTCCAGACTCCCAATTTTGGTTTAGAGCTAGAAGGTCAACTGAGAGTGCCCTGGTATCCTTTACTAATGACATCTTAAACTCATTTGATGACAGTCACTTCACAATCGGAATATTCCTGGACCTCTCTAAAACCTTTGATACTGTCGACCATATCATTCTCCTGTCAAAGCTTGAACATTACGGCGTTTGGGGCTTACCCCACAATTGGTTTACCTCATATCTGCGTAAAAGAAAGCAGTATGTCTGCTATAATAATCATCAACCTGACTCCTCCCCAATTTTGTATGGCGTCCCTCAAGGTTCCATTCTCGGCCTGGTCCTGTTCTTGTTGTAGTTATACAAACGCGATATGGTCCACTTTAGAACACTCGTTAAATACAACTTATTTGAAGACGATAGTAATCTCTACACCAGGAACTCAGATCTGCATTCCTTGATGAGAACCATGAACACTGAATTGATTAAAGTCAGAACCTGGGTAATACGTAATAAACTGACCTTAAACCTCGAGAAAAAAATACACAATCTTTCACAGAAGGAAAATCCTATCCCCAGATTTGGACCCTCTGTACCTTGGTAATACAGTCCTCAAACGTGAACAAAATAATAAATTCCTTGGGGTTATTATTTACGAAAAACAAAGCTGGAGAAACCACATACAAGCAATTCACAGTAAAGTCAATAAGCAGTGTAGTATTCTGTATCAGACTCGTCAGTCACTCACTCTTGGAGCAATGGAAAAAATCTGTTATGATCTTGTTTACCAACTCTTAATACACTGTCACACACACTATGGTGGGGGCCTCTGGCTCTACAAAAACACAGCCCCTGATTACTGCACAGAAGAGACCTTCTTGAAAAAAACTGATCACACTAACGAACGATTTGCTAAATTGAAAATATTAATATTCGAGAATATTAACACCTACTGCTGTGCCCTATTTGTTTACAAATCTGTCAATCACTTGAGTGACAAAAATTATTTCCAGTTCCAGAATAATCAGAGATATAACTTAAGACACCCAGAACTACTAAGACCATGCACTCCTCTAATGGCAAGATAGCCGACATATTATGATTGTATCCACTTTCTTGCACTTAGTAGCTATATCAGTTCCCATGCATAGAGCCAAACACCCAATGTGCTTGAATACCTCTCACGCAAAGGTGAATAACAAAGTGCGCAGCCAGACACACTGCCTCACACTCTTGTGCTCACGCAGTTGCGAATAAGTTACCCTTTATGTATAGAACTAAACAAAGAATTTATTAGAAATACTGTGTAGCATTTAATGCCATAATATCCTGACCACGGTGGTTAATTATGCTGACCCATTGTATACCCTACTCTGTAATCCTTTTGCGCTACCGCACACAGAATGAGTATGGGGTGCACAATAAACTAGCCGCTGTACGTGGCAATATTAAATTAAATCAGTCCCAGACTACGCTCCCTTCCTTTAAATAATATTCCTACTTCTATTGTACCACCGGAACCATTATATCATAAATTGTCATGTAGATAAATATAAATTATCCATTGTAATAATCATATGTGGCGATAGGACATGATACTGACAGCTTCTGTCCTCTTGTTCCACCTTAATACAACCCAGGTTGTATTGCTTCCCCCCTTAATATATTAATGTCTATTAACTCAACTTTAAGATATGTATATCCTTATAATATAAATTAAAAAAATAAATTAAATTAAATAAATTAAATAAATAAAGAAGTGATAACAGTGGTAACATTATATGTTCTTACTACCACCATGTGAATTGGCAGGCTGTGCTGACCCTCTATCCTTCACACTAGCACGCTCTAAGTGAGGTGTGGGGACAGAGGGCGCTTCTAGATGAATACTCCCCTGTGTGTCAACTGACAGGGGAGTAGGTCCTTTCACGGCACGGAAGAGAAGAATTGGAATGTTAGAAAAAGGTCTGAAAACTCACTGATGGCACTCTCTTCACACCAGGCCCCTCAGCAGCATTCGGGGTTCCTAAAGCAGGTCCGATACCGTAGGAGAAGCCTAGTATGTCAATTGAACCAACAGATTTGTCAGAGTGTAGTGCTGGGATGTCAGAGTGTGTTTCAGGGGCAGCAACGATTGGGATGGGTGGTACAGTGGAAGAGGTCCTAGGTCTGGCTGTTTCAGCTGTTGCTGTTTCCTCGTCCGTCGTCCTCGTCCATCCCGTGTCGTCTTTGTGTGTGTGTGCAAGCCTCCAGAAGAAATTTTAATACTAAGCGTCTGGAGGACCCAGCAGTAGCACATGCTTTTAGAGAGCAGCCCGGACAAGGGCTTATAAGCAACCCAACAGCAAACAACACGAATCCCTGTGCCAAATGGGATAGTCTCAACACTGTTAAGACAAAATCCTGCAGAGAGACCCTTAGCCAGATCAAAAGAATACACCAGGACTGGTTTGTGAAAATGACCCGGCAATCAAAGTACTCATCGATGATAAACGTGTTGCTTTTACTGACTGGCAGAACAACCGTCAGTATCGGACCAAAACTGATACCTTCTGCAAGAAGAAAGCGGCAGCCCAGTGGGAACTTCGCTTTCTAAAGAATGACTGACTTAAAAATAAGCATGAGAAATATAAAAACATGCAGATCAGCACAAGATGCGCTAATTTTTTAATTCCATTAAAACATTTTATAGGCCAACCACTCGTGGCACAGCCCCCTCCGATCATCTGATGGTGACTTCATAATTAAAGACGATAAAGGCTTCCTACAGTGCTGAAAAGAGCACTACTATTCAGTGCTCAACCGAAATACTGATGTGGATAGCCTGACTACCCAGCAGGTTTCTCAACATCCAGAGCTGACCCACCTTAGCTGTCCTTCATCCCTGGATGAGGTAGTTACTGCCATCAAACAGATGAAAAATAACAATGCCTCAGGGCCTGATGGAATCCTAGCCGAAGTGTATAAAGCAGAAGGACCTCTGCTTACTGGCCATCTCTCTCCTGGAGAATATATGGGAAACGGAGGAAATCCCCAAGCTCTTACAGACGCTTTCGTTGTCAATATTTATAAGAACAAGGGAGACCGGTCAGTTTGTGGCAAGTACCGTGGGATCTCACTGCTCTCCGTACCTGGCAAGATTATGCCCGAGTCCTCCTAAAAAATGCTCCTTCCTGAGGCAAAAAACTTCCTCCCAGAATCTCAATGTGGTTTTAGACCATCACGTGGCACCACTGACTTGATCTTTGCTGCCCGCCAGATACAGGAAAAGTGCAGAGAACAGCGTCGTGGCCTGTACATGGCCATGGACTTAACCAAGGCCTTCGACTCGGTCAACAGGGAAGCCCTCTGGTGGATCCTCAGCCGTTTTGGTTGCCCACCAAAATTCATCGCTATTGTGAGGCAACTCCACGATGGCATGAACGGCAGTGCCCTGCACAACGGCACCCAGTCTGAGTTCTTCCCCATCCAAACAGGGGTTAAACAAGGATGTGTACTGGCACCAACTCTCTTTTCTAATTTCTTGGCTGCCTTCCTTACGTGTGCCAGTGCCAATTTAGCCGGCGGGGTGGACATCCAGTACCGGGTAAAAGGGGGTTTTTTCATCACAAGACGACTCCAGATAAGAACAAAGGTGTCGGCAGCTTCCATTACCGAACTTCAGTATGGAGACGACCTCACCCTTGTTGCTCACACTGAGCACGACGTACAGAAGAACCCAAAACACCTACAGAGATGCGTATGCACACTTCGGCCTTGACGTGAACCTGCCCCAGGTTCAGACACGCCTCCACCATCCATCCAGCTTATAACACTCTCTAATGTTACCCACTTTCGTTATCTCGGCTCCCACCTGTCCACCACCGCAGACATCGATGAAAAGAGTCAGCAGACTCCAAAACCGTGTCTTTAGCTGTCGGGAGCTAATATTTTCTACAAAGCTGCAGGTATATCGAGCAGTAGTCCTCCCCACCCTATATCGAGGCTACCATTATCCATGAACAACTACGCTGGACAGGCCATGTTACCTGCATGGACGACAGTAGACTGCCAAAGCAGCCACTTTACAGTCACCTAACGAATAGTAAATGTAATGCCGGAGGGCTATGGAAAAGGGATGAGGATAGTCTTAAGACAAACCTGAAAAAGTGCTCGACCCCCTCACCTGGGAGTCGATTACTCCACATCGTAACGCTTGGAGGAGCACCACACGAGAAGGATTCAATACTTTCGAGTTAGCCCGAATGCAAATTGAGGCAGACAAGCGCCAACGCCGGAAAGACGCTGCCACCGCCCCTCCTGCACTAGATGCAGCCATCCACATGTGCAACGAATGTGAACTACACTGCGGGTCCCGTATCGGCCTCTTTAGTCATCTCAAAACTCACCAACCTAGGTGACATCCCTATTAACTCATATCATTGTATCATAGCTGGATGATCGTCATACTCGATTCTGATAGACAGCAAAGTAGTAGTAGTAGTAGTAGAATTAGTGAAACACCCATACGTTACCCCAGAAGAAAGAGCACTTCTTGCACTTCCATCAAGACTGGGAGGGATGGGACTAACCAATCCAGAGGAGATTGCAGCCACTGAACAAAAAAATTCACTTAAGCTCACGGCAGCCCTCACGGACCACATAATAGCCCAGAACGCAACAGGGGAGCTGGATACCAGTGAAGTAAACAAAATTTGTAGGTCCATTACGACAGATCGACAGCACTGCCAAACTGATAAGTTGCAGCAACTGTTGCTGCAGGTACCAGAAAATCTGAAAAAAAAAGCATCTCTAGCGCAGGAGGTGGGCGCCTCGAACTGGTTAACTACGTTACCGATAAGGGCAAATGGTTTCAGTCTTAATAAACAAGAATTTACAGATGCCATTGCTCTAAGGTACGGTCGGACAGTAGAAGGTTTGTCCTCCCAATGCCTGTGTGGCTGTTCCTATGACGGCGATCACTCCATGGTGTGCAAGAAAGGGGGCTTCATATACATGAGGCATGACGAAGTAAGGGACCTCACAGCAAATATGTTGAAGGAAATCTGCCGGGATGTCATGGTAGAACCGACCCTTCTTCCATCGGATGGTGAGATCTTCCAACATAGGACTTCAAACACATCTAACGAAGCCTGTGTTGACGTCAGTGCTCGAGGATTCTGGACGAGGGGGACAGCGAGCTTTCTTCCACATCAGGATTTTGTATCCCATGGCCGCATGTCACCGTAACCTAGCTCTCGATGCTGCACATAGGAGGAACGAGAACGACAAGAGAAGGGCATATGGGGAGAGAATTCAAAACATTGATCAAGGCAGCTTCACTCCTCTAGTGTTCACAACCTCTGGTGGGATGGGACCAAGTGCAAGATGTTTCTACGCCAGGCTCGCGGAGGTGATCTCCGAACAGAAGCAGCAGCCCAGAAGTTATGTTACAGCCTGGATGAGATGTCGACTGTCATTCTCTCTCCTTCGGTCGGCTTCGCTCTGCCTCAGGGGAACGAGAGCTTCTGCCCTAATGCCGACAACTGCAGCAGATATTGACTATGAGGCTACAGTCACTGAATGCAGCATAGATTTGCGGCTCAACTAATTCAACACAGATAGGATAGCTACTTATGTATTAGGATATTTAATATTAAGGTAATAAAATGGTGGCGAAGGTGTGGCTATTGGGGGAGGCTGGAGGCCACGAAAATAAAAATAAAAAGTAGTAGTAATAGTAGTAGTGTGTGTATGTGTGGGTGTGTGTGTGTGTGAATAAGGAAAAAGTCAAACAATGAGTCAGTCAGATCAGCACATAAAAGTCTTCGGTTATACTAACAACTGTCTCCCTTGTTTTTACTATTAGTGCGGGATCTCCTCTGTGCTGAATAAAATCTGATGTTTCACAAATAAAATATTAAAAGTGGAGTCCCCAAAGTGAAGGGGCTAACGTACGTACTTTACATCACTATTCGGGACACCACTTGGATCCGAGTTTGTGAGGCGGTTTGGAGTATTAGGTGGTAAAGAGACAAGAATATAACTTATTTGGATAAATCGCGAGAAACGTGGTCACTTGGATCAAGGAAAAAGGCTGCAATTCAGACGCCGGCGAGCTTAAAGTGGGTGAATATATTGCCGTGATTTTTTTAACATGAGTTTCTGTACAACTGTATTAGTGTGTTTTGGTCAAGGTTATACGTCCTTCCTGTTATGATGCACCCAGTGTCATGGAAAGGTTTAAGTGAGGTAGAAGTCTATATTTCCTGCGTCGTTGTTCCACTGTTTCAGTTAATTTTTCAGCTGCCTGTTAAACGTCATCAGGGAGGTAATTAAAATAATGGCTGCACAAGAACTTGAAAACTTATACGGTTGAATGATCCTTTAGTATCTGACATCGTTAATGAAGTGTTGAGTTTCTTATGAAATCGGTAACAATCCCCATCATCAACAGCAGAAATACAGTCCTTGAAATCTTATCCTGATGCTTGGAGAAATGTGCTAATCTGTGCTGAAGGTTGTCTTTTATGCGGCTACTTCCGAATTTCTTAGTAACTCAGAGAGGACATAAAACTCAAGTTCTGGCTTTCAATCACATGTTATCAGCCTTAAATTTTTCGTCGACAAACATAAAAGACGGATGAGAATGGCTCCGCTAAATCGTTGGCAAATTCGAGAGTTATGTACGACCTTACATACGGGATCACACAATTTTTTCCCGACACTTTCTTTGCGCGGAAAGTTTGGAAACCTCTCCGGAGCTATGCATGCTAGAAAATTGAAATTCGATAAGTTTTGCGAGGATCGTAGGACTTCAGACTTGATGACAATAATCAGTGAATGGTCTCCTAATAGCTATTTCCTTCGAGGACAACGTAAAGTCGAGTTAAGTTATGGAGCTATATATTTTTGTTAACACTTTGGTATGGTTTAAGGAGGACCTTTACTCGTAATCCATTTGTATAATTACGACTCTAATCTAGGTCTTTATTTTTTTTTCTTCTGGTATTTACTTATTTCCATTAGTTTGGAAATGTTTTCATACTTCCCCCCCCCCCCCCCCCCAGGGAATTATATATTGAGTTCCCTGCAAGATAACAAATAAAATCCACAACAAGCTTGTTCCTAGGAACCTGATGCTCAGGACTCAGCTGGGTACACATCTGTGCTGCACTGATAAGAAGTTTGTGAGTTTTATAATTAGTTTTCAGGATACTGAAAAGTGCAATTCCTATTCATAATGGACTGATCCCTAACGTACAGTAGCTTCGCCATACAGTATAGCAGGCCCAGTTTCTGGGCACCGGCAGGTAACGTGCAACAGCATAATGCTTTACTAACACACAACAATCTCATATATATATATATATATATATATATATATATATATATATATATATATATATATATATATATATATATAGATATATATATATATATTATATAATATATATATATATATATATATATATATATATATGTATATATATATATATATATATATATATATATATATATATATATATGTATATATATATATATATATATATATATATATATATATATATATATAGATATATATATATATATATATATATATATTATATAATATATATATATATATATATATATATATATATATATATATATATATGTATATATATATACATATATATATATATATATATATATATATATATATATATATATATATATATATATATACATATATATATATATATATATATATATATATATATATACATATATATATATATATATATATATATATATATATGTATATATATATATATATATATATATATATATATATATATATATATATAGATATATATATATATATATATATATATATATATATATATATATATATATATGTATATATATATATATATATATCATATTCAGAAATTTCGGTGTGATATTTGGAGACGTTAGTACGTAAATACCAATATGGCGATACGCTGAGTAGCCTAGAGAGAGGTTGACTGGGCAAGGGTGGCGCTTACCCACACGTGGTGGGAGCTTTTGGAACTGGGCTTGTGCGATCTTGAATGTAATTTACCGAATTAATATGGACGCGAATAATAAAAATAAATGACATTTATTAAATTTAAAATGATTATAGATCGTTTCTCAGTATAAATATGCTACGTGTGTCCCAACGAAGCTATTAGTTATGCTGGTAAATATGTCACTAGCAGGCTAACGCCTTGGGGGCACGCTCTGGCTGGTCGCTCAGTCACAAAAGTGTTCGTCCAGACGGACGTCCTCTGCGCCTTTGACAGAAAAAATGATCACGTGGCCTGGTCTCGTTGCGTGCACAGTTCATCAGTGTTGCAAGTAAGTTTATTCGATCTCAGACAAGGTTTAGATAGGGCGGAGGAGAAGTTAACAATAGCTATCAGAGGGTTCATTGCAGGGTTTTGGCAGAACCCACTCGATTGAAGATTGACGATTGATGACTGCTATTGACGACGGTTGAGTTGAGCCCACGCGGTCGAGTTGAGCAGTTTGAAGGGTGGAGCGGAGTGAGCTGTCTGTGTTGACCACTGGTTAGCGAAGTTTTAGCCGGGACAGCCCGAAGGAACGAGTGTTCCTGACAATAACTACGTGGGACCAGCGTCCGCCCTCGGTTGACGATCGTTTGGGGTCACCAGATCTCCCCCACCTCGGTTCATAACACCAGGTGTCTTCAGTCAGTTTAGTGAAAACCTCTTACTAACGGGAAAATAGAACCCCCTCAGCTGGGCAGGTTTCTTTGGCTGACATGCCCTCACTCTCTTCCGGTTCATGGATGTACTGAGTGTAAACTGAGGCAGTCTGAGTGAATGAAAGGTCACACACTGAGACCAGGAGTCTAGTGGGTACTTAGAGACATTTTATCTCCCCAGTATGGGTGTGTTCTGAGCTTGTGTGTTGCATGTTACGAGAAATGGTGGTAAGGTGTGTTTAGAACTTCCCAAGTCCATGTGTGGAAACAGCCCTTCTGATGGTTGATTTTCACACGTGAGATGTAAGAATTCCTATCAAAAGTTATGAAAAGCTTGTGGGTATTAAAACTATGGGTGCATTCGGAACCTATGGGTGTCGCATGTGTACAGGTATTGGTGGAGAAAAACATTCATGATTCCTGAGAATCTAGAGAAAGTACTATCAAACCAGAGGAGCACCCGCCTGCCTGATGGGTCATGAGTGATTTTCAAGGTTTCTTGGTGTGTGTCGTTAATATTTCTTTAATATTTTTGATACCATTTTCTCAGTGACCCATATTATTTTTTATGTGTAGTTAATTCTCCCTGATATTTTCTGACACCATTTCTCAGTGACTGATATTACTTTGGTGAATGCCCTTAAGGTCTGTTCAGGGTGGAGTTAATAATTTCTTAATATTTTGATACGATTGTTTTCTAATGTTTATGTGTCACTAAGGGATGTGGTAAGTAGCACTGTTTCCTTAGTAGTTTCTCATAAGGCATTTAGTATTTTTACCTATTTCTGATATCATGTATAACATTTTGTTCCCCAGTATAGTGTTTTAAGCCAGGCTAAGAGGTGCGCAAATGTTGGTGTACCATTGTTGATCGTGGTTGTAGTGTTGGAGGGAATAGAAGTGTCAAATTTTACAGTGCGTCTCATTCACCCCAATCACAGGTGCTGTCTTTCCTCAGGTCACGGAGAATAGTTTTTAAAGTAATTGTGTTTGTGCTGGTTCGGGTTTTTCTCCTAGGGCCACTTCCACTGCATTACCATCCACTAATAAACAAAATCCCCAAATGAAAAAAAAAAAAAAAAATATGTATATATATATATATATATTTCATTAGCCCAATAAGGCACGCAGAATTCTACATACAATCAACACCTCAACCCGCCAGGATTCGAACCCACGGCCCACGAGCCCATGACTGTGATCAGGGAACGCTACCTCTGCACCACCAGGATACTAAAAGTAGTCTTAGACTGTTATATTTCACACAAAGCCTGTTCAACGAGCTTAGGGCGCGGTGAACCTCTAATGGGGACTTCCCGTATTACGTAGGTGGTCAGAGTATCTTTATACCAAATCCGGCTTCGAAACACGAGTATCCATATATTTTTCATTAGACAAATAAAGCATGGATTTGGTAAAACGTTACTTTGACCACATACGTGATACGGGTAGTCCCCATTAGAGGTTCACGGCGCCATAAGCTCATTGAACAGGCTTTGTTTGAAATATAACAGAGTCTAGGACTGCTTTTAGTATCCTGGTGGTCCAGGGGTAGCGTTCCCCGGTCACAGTCATGGGATCGTGGGCCGTGGGTTTGAATCCTGGCGGGTTGAGGTGTTGATTGTATGTAGAAGTCCACGTGCTTTATTGGGCGAATGAAATATCTATGGATCCTCGTGTTTCGAAGCTGGATTTGGTAAAACGTTATTCTGACCACCATCATGATACAGGTAGTCCCCATTAGAGGTTCACGGCACCATAAGCTCGTTGAACAGGCTTTGTGTGAAATATAACAGAGTTTAGGACTGCTTTTAGTATCCTGGTGGTCCAGAGGTAGCGTTTGCCGGTCACAGTCATCGGCTCGTGGGCCGTGGGTTCGAATCCTGGCGGGTTGAGGTTATAATGAGACAAAACACAATGAGAGAAGATTACTTAAAAGTAGGAGAAGTATAGAGAGTAGGAATGTAAAGATAGGAAACTTAGTAGCGTGGCCGGGATTTTATTTACTCAGCGTCAATACGCTCATCTTATCTCGTATGTTAATACACATATATTACATCTTAAAGCGACAACTTGTTAAACACCTCTTCGATACAACTATTTATTAATTCACTCAATGACATGGACACATTCATATCACTATTATATCGGGGTACTAACACATCATGTTTTACGTTACTCTACACTGACTCTCGGACACACCTGAATGAATACACTTCCCACAGTAGGTAACTCACCCTAGGAATCGTTCTGACAAGACTCACGTGTACCCTGACGTAGGCCCAGTGGATGCTTGGCTGGGCTGCCTCCTATGGGAGGCTTCTGCTTAGCTGGGGTCTGGTCGGGAAGTCCCCTTCCCGACCTGGGGAGAGGACAAGCGTGACTCTGAGAATCTCCAGAGTAAAGTTCGAATGTTCTAATGGCAACCAGAATCAGAATGATAAATCAGAATGATAATCAGAACCAGAATGATAATGCCTGTGTACGGGACTGTAGGGCCTTTATATGGGGTTGGCCCAGCAGGCTTCTGACCTCTAACCAATTATCACTAAACCTGTTTGATCTGGATAGCTGTGTGCAGGTGTGGTCCTGCCCAGGTGTCTTGGTTAGGTGAGGTTGTAGGTCACCCGGCTAACTCACGTCATTAGCGGGCGAGGTCAAGTCCCTAGGGTCGACCTGAGGTGTGTCAACCCGGAATGTGGTGGTACCACGAGGTCTGTAGTGTACTTGCTGTTATATGTGACATAATTCTGGGCTGTAAGCTTTGGTCTGACAATCAATCATTACAAGGTGTTGATTGTATGTAGAAGTCCGCTTGCTTTATTTCGCTAATGAAATATATATGGATCCCCATGTTTCGAAGCCGGATTTGGTAAAACGTTACTCTGACCACCTACGTGATACGGGTTGTCCCCATCAGAGGTTCACGGCGCCATAAGCTCGTTGAACAGGCTTTGTGTGAAATAGAACAGAGTCTAGGAATGCTTTTAGTATCCTGGTGGTCCAGAGGTAGCGTTCCCCGGTCACAGTCATGGGCTCGTGGGCCATGGGTTCGAATCCTGGTGGGTTGAGGTATTGATTGTATATATATGTATATATATATATATATATATATATATATACATACTGATAACCACAAGGAAACAAGAAAACACGAAGTTCCCAAGCGCTTTCATGTGAATTACACGAAAGCGCTTGGGAACTTCGTATTTTCTAGTTTCCTTGTGGTTATCAGCCTATACTTGGATCACGCGTACCTACAGTGACTTACTGGCATATATATATATATATATATATATATATATATATATATATATATATATATATATATATATATATATATATATATATATATATATATGTATATATATGTGTGTGTGTGTGTGTGTGTGTATGCGTACATTCTGGAAGTCATTGGTTTCTGTCTCAAGCTGTGTAATTATAATAAGGGATATATTATGAAACAACTTATTTACTGATTTTAATTAATATTGTAAAGCTAAAGCCCTGAGTCCTCTAGGAGCACGATCTTTCTCCTTTCTCACTTTTAGAAAATCATAGTAATATAGAAGCAGTTGTTACTCATAAGCTGTTTATACGAGAGGTCTATTCTGAATTACGATATATTTTAATGCAATCTAATTAGTAAGCAAAATATCAGGTGTTACTCGGTTGGTAGATCTTTACGACAACCCAAACCTTTCAAATCTTTAACACCTGACCCATACAACAGTGGACTTCCCTGTCGAAGGAGATTTTTATTTTTTTAATCAGTACATTCTATAACCTTTTTGTGTGACTTAACTCTCTCTAGAGTCTAGACTAAATCGAAAGTAGGTGAGTATTGACAGGGAGAAATATATGCAGTATATTTTCTACTGTGTGTGTTGTTCGTCACTCAGACACGTATATAGGTATGGGACAAGGTGGTAATAATTTAAGTGGTTAGTTGAAGTGTTTATATACTAACACAATGTTGTTTATGGAAACATAAATTGTGAGTTTCCTTACCTTTATATTACTTTGTATGTTTTAATATTTGTTTCAATAAATTGTTTAAATTTGTTTACTTCTCTATAGTCCTTCTTGGTTTCATCCCTGAAATAGGGTATTTCTTTTAAGACTTGATGGTCATAATATGCAGTGGGACTTGGCTATAAATAACAATACTGAGAACGAATCTGAGGCATTAAAGATCCAATTTATTTTGTAACGAGTCCCAGGTTCTCCCGTGGACTGTCGTGCACATTTTTTTCATCACTCTATACTTGAGAACGTAACAAGTGGCGACCTTGACAGGATCTGAGACCAAAGGCGTTTATTGTAAGGCGTTTTAAGATGCAAGAAATAGCAAACACGTTAGCTTTCCCGGAGTGTCATTAAGAAATTCGACATTGTATCGCGTCTTGGGAATAACTGTTGTACAACGGTCTTCTTAAAACAACAAAATTAGAACTGTTTTTTGGGTACAATATAGAAAGAATTAGTGAAGAAAATATATATATAATTATGGAAAGAAAGACAAAAAAGAAAAAAAGTCTATCAGTCAACAATAAATAAGAATAACACAAAAAATCGGGCCCGTTGTGAAGGTAATTTCTCTCGGGCATCTCTCGCGGCTAGGTTCACATATTTGTGCAAGAAATAAGAAAAATTTCAGGTTCGTTTAAGTCGTAATTTTTGCACTTACAGAACTATAATCAACTTGTTCACCCTTATTTAAAGTATCTTATGAGTAATAATATCAATGTTACAATCATATTTGAGTGATTATGAATATTGTTACACCAAAGTCACCAACGGCTAATGAAATCGGACAGCGCCCACTTAAAAATGGCGGAGCCAAAACAGGTTTCAACTATATAGACGCGATCCTTTTCAATTCTTTCATGCCATACGCTTTGCTTTAGGTCCTATCCAATATGCTACCGTATATAGAATTATATTTATTATTATATCAGTTTTTTATTGCCTTACATGCCCTCAACTCTTCAATATTAATCAAAATAATATCCATAAGCGGCCATGATCCGCGTATTTTCAGTGCTAGAAATCTTTGATCCGACAGCTTAAAAAGGGCAGAGCTAAAACATGTTTCAACTAGTTGCGATTCTTTTCAATTCTTTCATGCCTTAAGCTTTGTTTTGGGTCCTATCCAATATACTACTGTATATTAAATTATTTTCAATATTGTATTACAGTTTTTTAATGCCTCACATGCCCCCAACTCTTCAATATTAATCAAAATATTCTGCACAAGCTGAGATGATCTGCGTATTTTCAGTGGGAACAATCGCTGATTGGTTGTTAGCTATTTGGGCCACTTAAGGCTAACGCCTGATCGAGGTGTTAGCTTTTCCCTTTGAATGTGTCATGAGCCCAAGTCAAAAGCAGCGTCTGCGCATACAGAATAGCTAGTGCATTAGCTAATGCTAATCCATTCATCTAAAATGTCCCACAATAACCGCCTCAAGTGTAGTTTTATTCTATTAAAGTGCCATTGATTTGCCTTCATTATAACGAACCCTCGGCTGTCACAAGGATTTATAATAATAATTTTATACCACCTTACATCCATCCACGATGTTTTAGTTTTAATATTAATTTACCTTAATTGTACAGTAACTTCTGATTTTTACTTAAAAAGTAGCATTCTGTATATCTTATAGGTTGCATTAAAATTAGTTGATAGTGCTTGAGTCTGATCAACCCCCTTTTTGGAAAATTAACATATTATAAACACACTTAAGGTCGGATACTTAGGCCCGAATTTAGAAGGCTGGTTTAAAACCGCATGACGGGTTAAACCAAGGATCGAGTGAAGACTGAAGATTGTTGGTATTCAGAACGCTGTCTTGAGCCAATACAAAGATTCAAACCGGATTAGAGATCGGATTTGTCATTCCTCACGTTAATCCAGCCTGAAAGCAGGTTTAGCTGTCGATTCGTCATTCATGAATTTTGACAGAGCGCGCTTTTCGGCGATATCGTCAAATTGGAAATTTTTTAGAGAGAAAACTGATGGAAGATAGGGAAATCCTATATTTTTTTTATAATGACACGCAATTCAGACAACGATATATGTTCAGCAAGGAAGATTTCCTTGATATGGAGCACCTACTTGACAGACCATTTTTTTTTACCGGGAATTAGCCCACCCGGGCACAGGTCAAACGACCCACAACGGGGCCTAGAGAGCGAAAAAAAAAGAACAGAAAGATATTGAAATTAGAGAAGAAAAAGGTTATACTGTGTTAATCTACACCACGAAGATGTCGGAAAACCAGCTTTTTAAAGTGAGACAGATTGTATAAGTATGGAAACACAGAAGAAGGCAGAACATTCCACAGTTTGGCTGTGTGAGGAAAGAAGGAGGTACTATAACAGAGAAACGGTGAGCACCGGGGGCAATACGTGTGTTACCAGCCCACGGCCTTGCCGGAGGTACACAGGTTGCCAAACCCACCGAACATTGCCCGTTAAAGTACCTGTAAAAGAGAGAGAGTGAAGCAACATTGCGGCGAAGAGAAAGGGAAAAGAGATTGTCGACTAAATGAGGAGAGTTAATAGGACGAAATGCCTTTGATTCCACCCTGTCTAATAGTTGGACAGAAGAAGAGCCACCCCAGATATGAAAGCATTACTCCAAGTTTGGACGAATGAATCCCTTATATACTTGGAGCAACTGCTCAGGAGTGAAGTGGCTACGGCATCTGTACAGCATTCCCAACTTTCGGGAGGCAGCTTTAGCTATAATAAGGATGTGTGATTTCCAGGACATATTGGAGGAAATGGTGAGGACTAACATATTTATTTCAGAATTTGGCAGGATGATAGCGTCCTGAAATGTAATTGGTGGGAGATCGTCTAATTTACAAAGTGTAATTGGTAAATATTGAGTTTTATTACTAATGAACTTAACCAAA
This sequence comes from Homarus gammarus, assembly GCA_958450375.1. Classification (NCBI taxonomy): domain Eukaryota; kingdom Metazoa; phylum Arthropoda; class Malacostraca; order Decapoda; family Nephropidae; genus Homarus; species Homarus gammarus. Next base: position 298,363 of record CAUDMG010003430.1, on the reverse strand, counting down.
TTTGTACCACCCATTCAGAGATGCTGCATAGATCCACATTGAAAGAAGTAATGATATCAGCCTGAGAAACAGATCTAGTTTGAGAGTTAGGAGGAAGGGGAAAATGTGAAGAAGAGTGAAGAGTAGAATCATCAGCGTAAGAATGGAGAGAATTAGTTGCAGTGTGAAGTAAATCATTGATAAAAGAAGGAAGAGAGTAGGTGAAACAACAGAATCCTGTGGGACACCACTACTGGTAGAGAAAGAGCGAGAGATCGATCCCTCGACAACAACTTCCATGGATCGGTTTTCAAGGTAGCTAGAGATTGGAAAACAAAGTGGGGGAGAGAAACCAAAAGAGGGAAGTTTAGATAGCAAAGACTCGTGCCATACCCTGTCAAATGCTTTGGAGATGTCGAGGGCCACGACGAAAGTTTCCCCATAATCCCTAAGAGAGGATAACCAAAGATGGGTGCTATAGGAGAGCAGATCACCAGTAGATCTCGCCTGGCGAAAGCCATACTGGTGATCCGACTAAAGAGAATGGCGTTCAAGGTGACGGAGAAAATGGGAGTTCAAAATTGTTTCGAAAATCTTAGAGGGGGATGAAGTTAGGGCAATGGGGCGATAGTTAGATGGATTAGAATGGCTGAACCAAGGCATGCCTCCAAGAAGAAGGAAAAGTTTGCGTTTTGAGGCAGAGGCGAAAGAGGCGAGCAAGCACAGGGGCCAGAGCTTCAGTACACTCCCTCAGAACACGAGGGGGTATTCCGTCCGGTCCATGCGCCTACTCACATCCAACCTGGATAACACACCGGCAACCCTGAGTGTGGAGATTATAGGAAAGTGCATAGGTTCAGTAGGAGGTGCAGGGGTAGGAGGGAAAGAATGGGAATCGTCTGCCAAAGAGGTTGGCTTTGTCAGGGGGAGAGTTGGCTATACAGTTATCAGGTCGGAAGAGGGGAGGAAAAGAAGGAGTGCAGAAGTTGTTACAGATTGTTTTGGTTAAGGACCAGAAGGATTTACTCGAGGAAGAATTAGTCAGGACAGCGGTGTTTTTTTTATATAATTCCGCTTGGCCCTACGAAGAATAGCCTTACTACGATTCCTAGAAGTAATGAAACAGGTGTGGGTAAAAGGAGATGGAGATAGTTTCATAGCTCGATATACCCTATCTCTCACCCTGCAAGCAAGAGAGCAGGAGCGATCAAACCATGATTGTAATGTGAAAGTTTTGGTAGAATATGGGATAAATGCACTCATACTGCCCTGTATAACCCCAGCAATGCTGTCAGCACATACCGAGGTATCCCGAGTGGAAAAGCAACATTCATCCCAAGGAAAGTAGGTAAAGAATTCTCGCAAGGATTGCCAGGTTGCCCTCCGATAATGCCATAGGTGACGTTTAGAGGGGGGGGGGGGGGTGGGGGAGGTGGTCGTACCCAGTTTGATTTAATATAAATAAGGTTGTGATCAGAAGACCCTAAGGGGGCAGAAATTGAGCATGAATAGTGTGAGGGGTTAGAGGTTAAATAAAGATCAAGAATGCTAGCAAGTTGATCGTATCGATCAGGAAAGCATGTAGGGTGTTTGATTATTTGTTCCAAATCATTGAGTAGGGAAAAAGAGAGTGCCTCCTCTCCACCTGGGTCATCCCTTGCAGAGCCAAATCACTCTCTGAGAAGTACATTGAAATCCCCTAGGTAGAGGATCTCGGTGTTGGGGTGTGTCGATAGCAATGACTCATGGCAAGAAGTGAGATAGTGAAAGAATTCGAAATGGCTGGTAGAGTTGGGAGAACAGTATAGGAAACAAAGAAAAATAATCACAGCAAGTAGAGATATTTTGAGCCAGATGACATCATAATGGGAAGATTCAAGGTCCGTGAGTCGAGCTATAGGTGTAGGTGTGTTGCAGTAAGCGCATACACCTCCCTTAGAACGGAAGGAGGTATAAAGGTTGTAGTTGGAGACTTGAAAAGGTATGGGTGAAGCTGGTTTGGACAGTTGAAGTTCGGAAAGTAGTAAGAGGTCGGGGGAAGAGGTTTATAGATGGTGCTCCACAGAAGGAAAATTGGATCTCAGGCCGCGAATGTTGGAAAAATGAAGTGTGAAAAAAGCCGATCCTCCAGCAACTGCTGTGGCGTCAGTTGAGGCCCCAGTAGCTTGATAATGATTCATGATGGTTCATCTCTATCTCCCATTCATTAGCTGATGATTGTTTTGAGGTTCTTCTCAAAGAATAGTTTCCAGGTAAGAAATATTCTGGTTACTGAATGAGTTATGGTAATGTGTTACAACACTTTCCTGATAGGGGTCCATGAAGATCAAGAGGGCAAATGTAAAGAATGCTGACGCTTCCTTATTTTGAGTGTTTTTCTGATGGAAAACTATTTTTGATGTATTTTCAATATAATTGAATCGACGCTGAGTGCATTTTGATTTTAACATACAGTATTAATAAAGGAGAAGCTTTTCTTAAAATTACTAATCGAGGAAATGCAAGGTTAAACGAACAGAAAGAAACCTAACCTAACCAGGTTACTACATCCTGCATTGATTCATCTTGCTTTGGTTGTATTATCCCCTGTGTAATGGACAGCAGTACTTATATAAATATGGGTAAATAGATCAGTCTTATATAACTCCATCATCCCCGTAATTTTCCATGAGCAGTGTGTGTCATACATTGAACATGTTATCATTAGTTTCCAATGGCGGGCGTGTCTCTAAGGCACTGGATCCAGCTTTCTTTCGAGCCAGCTCTCTGCCCCAGTTACCACTGAATACTTACGATAAATGGACGTGTGACATAAAAGCTTATCCAGACAAGCTTCTGACCTTCCATAATACTCACAGCTTACAGAATTAATTACAGTGATATCCTTGTTGACTATGCAGAGTTTATTTTGATAGATAAATGGAGAAAAGACCATTTGGGTTTTGCAAACTTAACCCATAAACAATTTTATATGTAGCTACTAAGTTACCTCTCATCGATCAAACTCAGGTAACCGAAACCTGTGGCAGCTAAATGGACCTACGGACTCATTAATATAATGAAACCTAGTGTCTCTAAACAAAGAGTGACGAATTTGTTTGTGTCTTTCTCCATGGTGACACCAGGAAATATACCTTAGTGAGAGACGTTATATTGAGTGATGCATTTATTTGTCATCCCAGATTTTTGTACAGTTTTTTTTATGTTTAACATAAAACTCAGTGAGTTATTAATAACTCACATCATTGAGGCAACACCTATCCAAACGGCAACATCACACCCACCCACCCCATGGCTCAAAGGACATAACTACAGTTGTTTTGGCTACCTAAGCAACAACAACCACTCAGCACATTCTTCTCTGACGAGTATGAAGAAACCCCCCCCCCCCACAATGCCACAGGCAACCCCCCCAGTGGTGTCACCCCCAGTCTCCAGCTCCAAGGGTTGTTTAGACTGAGTCGATGTTGGTGGACAACACCGGCGTCAGATGTACCCTGTGACCCATGGTGTGACACCCAGTCTTCACCATCTCCAGTGACCCCCAGAGTCCACGGGTTACATTGCTGTGGTCACCGCATTCAGTTGCCTTAACAACGAGGACTCAATCTTGGATTTCTCATCGATGCCATCTTGGGACCTACTATCAACACAGAGTATCAGTGACCCTGAACATGAATTTTCTACCCACCTGAATGTCTAACACTCCACTGAAATCTACGATCTTCAAGACCAGACTTTCAATCAATTCCCAGAATTCTTCGTTTCTCCAATCAAGTTTCCAGTAATAGGTATGATGCAGACACACACTATATTTATAAACACAATAACATATTCTACAACATACCATCACACGTCAGACATCGTGATAGGCTAGTTTTTAATTTATAAGTGCTTTACTTTATATATATATATATATATATATATATATATATATATATATATTGACCTGACCTCATGTTTTTAGGTCACCCTGTATATTTAAGCCTCTCTCCGTCCATGTAATCCAGTTGCCTCTGAAGATGTCTTGAATAAAGACGAAAGCTAAGGTACTCCGTTGTTTCCATTTTCCCGTGTGATTTTATCAAGATATATATATATATATATATATATATATATATATATATATATATTTAACACCTCACCCCACCAGGATTCGAACCCACGATCTTATAATTGTGACCGGGGAGCGCTACCTCTGGGCCACCAGGACACTAAAAACAGTCCTAGACTCTGTTATATTTCGCACAAAGCCTGTTGAAAGAGTTTATGGCGCCGTGAACCTCTAATGGGGACCACCTGCGCAATTAGGTGATTAGAGCAACGTTTTACCAAATCCGGCTTCGAAACACGAGGATCCATATATATTTCATTAGCCCAATAAAGCACGCGGACTTCTACATATAATCAACACCTCACCCCACCAGGATTCGAACCCACGATCTTATAATTGTGACCGGGGAACGCTACCTCTGGGCCACCAGGACACTAAAAGCAGTCCTAGATTCTGTTATATTTCACACAAAGCCTGTTCAACGAGCTTATGGAGCGGTGAACCTCTAATGGGGACTACCCGTGCCGCTTAGGTGATCAGAGCAACATTTTACCAAATCCCGCTTCGAAACACGAGGATCCATATATATTTCATTAGCCCAATAATGCACGCAAACTTCTACATATAATGAACACTTCACCCCACCAGTATTCGAACCCACGCTCTTATAATCGTGACCAGGGAACACTACCTCTGGGCCACCAGGACACTAAAAGCAGCCCTAGACTCTGTTATATTTCACACAAAGCCTGTTCAATAAGCAGGTGAAAAATACTGGAATTATAATACATCAGTATATATATATATATATATATATATATATATATATATATAATATATATATATATATAATATATATAAATATATATAAATATATATATATATATATATATATATTATAGTAATATATAACACTGGATTTGATATATACATATATACGATACTAGCAATATATCGAAACTGATATGAGTATGATAGGGAGTATATATAAAGTATACATATATATATATAGCTATATATACTCATAGTATACATATATCGATATCATATCTATGATATATCGTATATATATATATATATATATATATATAAATATATATATATATATATACTGTATATACTGATGTATTTTAATTCCAGTATTTTTCACCTGCTCATTTATTGATACTTTAATATTTTACTTATAATTTATTGTAAATGGATGGGAAAGGTTATTGCTGAGTGTAATTTTATTTTATTGTTTGGCATTTGTGGATAGTTTTCTTAAATTCCCGAGTTCAAACATTGCGGGCTTGGCGGAGCACTATACTAGTTACTCTGATATTTTAGAAAACTCACTCCCGTCTGACACAGTGCTAGCAACTGTATTTCAGGCGAAACACTTCAATTGAAAGTAGAGAACAATTTATTGGTGAATTATTTGACGATTTAAACCATAGAATCCTTAGGTCTGGTACTGTGTACGACACAGCACCTTATTGAGGGCAAGTTCCCTCTTATTTTGCAGAGAAACACAGTGTATCAGAGAATCATCCTTTACCTTCCACACTCACTAATCCTTCAGTTTGATCTAAGTTGTCTAACAACTCACTAACCATGGCTACAGCTAGTCTGGCTTGTCATATAACAATTCTAACATTGTTCAAGTATTACCGCGCAGTGACCGCATTCGTGAGTTCAAGGCGGAAAATGATTATCCCGTAACTACGTTTTTACGGTCATGTGAGGATACTATGAAGAACATCCAAATAACGAGGGAGGCCGAGCGCAAGGCTTTTGTCCGAGATCACATAAAGGAAGGGAGTTTTGCGAGTGAACACTTAGACGCTAGTGGTCTGGCAGACTTTAATTGGTCTTTTTGAATTAGGAGCACAACAAGGTCATCTGAATTGGATGTTTAGATGGGTTGACCATCTTCCTCGTGCGATTCGCGTAGAGGATACCATGAAAAGTGTCTCCATAGCTGGTGATGTCTGTCAAGACATCAAGGCAAATTTTAGTGGTTCACCCTGGTTGGACCATGACGATGAAAAGTTACTTGACACTTTTGCCAAAGTAATTGAATTTCTTAGTTTTCTATTGACGATCTGTGACCCTGCGTATGATCATGCAAAGACAAATGATTATACCCACACTGATTTAATTCTTGATTATGCAGGTAAGATCGCAATTAAGACACCGCTTAGTCACCTAGCGAGGACGGTAACACCTGTTGCCCCGATGCACCAACGAGTTTCTAAGAACTCTGACACAAAAGTCAAGCAACCTTTAGTATCTACACATTGCAAGAAGAAAGGTCACACAGTTGATTTTTGTTACCAGCTCCAGCGAGGTGGTTTCAAACCAAAAACCCAAACAACCCCTCCCACCAATCCACGACAGCGACAAGTACCACCCAAGACTTATTAAACAGCTGCTCAGACCAAGTTTGATAAAGAAAAGAACGCAGATATGTGGTGTGAGCATCATCAGTCTGCCTCCCATACCTCCAAAGAATGTCAGATTCTCCAAAGATGTCGGGATATTGGATATGAGTTACCCCAGGTAACACAACAGTTGACATCGCGTCGTCGCTATCACAGGAAGTCGGGAGAAGACCAGCGTTTTTTCCAAAGAGACGTAAGGTAGGTACACCAGAACCAACGCACAACAGCACTTCTGTTCCAGCCTCGTTAATAGCGGCGCTGAACAAAGCGGAAGTATTATCTTTTCCGGCAAGGATTGGGGAAGTCAAGCCTGCCTTGGACAGACATTGATGCCGGTGCGTGTGCAAATGTAATCTCTTTCTCATCCTTTCAAGAACTACAACGAAGGTCCCCTCACCGAGAAATTCCAATACGACCTACTGACACCAATCTCTCAGGAGGTTCTGGTACCCAGCTGGACATTACAGAACTGGTTATATTACCATTACGTTTTTCTAGACATAGTAAATCATTTTCTGCAGATTTTTTTATTGTCCAAGCCTTTACTTTACCAACTGACGGATTAATAGGTCTTCCAACTCTAAAACATAACATGATAGATGTTTAGCCAAACAAACATACTATGACGGTTAATGGTGTTTCCTGTAGTGCCATGCACAAGTCTGTACAATTGCTCTCCAGGTGAATGTTTTGTCCACCGCTCCTACTACAAGGAAGATGGATCCCGAGTCAAAGCAAGTCCCAGTCCCCACAGACTCATTTACCCAGCGTGATTATAGCAGTAAAAGTAGGACGATAGTGCCTGCAATTTTAACAGGTACTCTCCATTCCACAATGAAGAAATCATCAGAGCCACTGTTAGCTTACCTGACCTGTACACGGGGACTGACGGTGTCTGTCTTACGGATACGTGCAGAGTTAAAGGCCTATCATGCAAATTTGCATTGAGGAAGATTCGTCTTGGTTGTTTAACAGATGTCCTAGTTCTCAACAGAAAGGGCGCTCTCAGAATACTGAAAGTGGGATATAATTTGTGTGATTTTCTGATTTATCATAATAATGTTGCTCAACAGCCTACGCAATTCAATTAAACAAACAAGACAGGAGAGGATAGATCAAATATCACCACATGTTAAGGTAATTGATCACCCTTAAGGCAAGACTAGGCTCCTTGAGTTGCTTGCCGACTACAGAAACATTGTAGCCTTACCAGGGGAACAGCTAGGTCACACAAGTTTAACTTCGCATCACATATCTTCAAAGCCGGACACAAACCCGATTTACATACCAGCTTACCGACTACCACATTGCCAGCGTGCTGTCGTGCAGGACATAGTTCAAGATATGTTAGAGCAAGAAGTTATCAAACATTCAAAGTCTTCAATAGTCCTTTGTTTTCAGTCCCTAAGAATGATGGAGGTTGGCACCATTTATAGATTTTAGACTCGTCAACGAGAATACTATCCCGGATAGGTATCCAATGCCTGTCTTGAGTGATATTTTGCAATCTCTAGGCAAGGATAAGGCTGCATTTAGCAACCTTGATCTGCTTAGCGGATATTGGCAAATTCCTCTTGATGAGAAATCTCGAGAGATTACTGCTTTTAGTACTCCTTTGGTCCATTTTGAATTTTTATGGATGCCATTCGGTCTCCAAAATGCCCCACTGACTTTTCAAAGGATGATCAACACTTTGTTTGCTGGCTTAATAGGTACCACAGTATGTGCCTACTTAGATAGTCTCATCGTAATCAGTAAGGATGTTGACAGTGATATTGCAAAACTCCATGAAGTTTTCCAAAACTTTCTACAGCAGGACACAAAGTCAAACTTCCTAAATATGAGTTTTTAAAATCCAGAATACAATTCCTTGGTCATGTAGTTGACGGTGATGGCATTCATACAGTTGATGACAAAGTAAAAACTGTTGCCCAGTTCCCACACCCTACAGTACAACCGTTGATAAGGTGCGTAGTCTTCTTGGTTTCTGTGGCTATTATCGTTCTTTATTAAAGGCTATGTGACATTAGTAACTTTTGTATTGAAAGTTGAACAAGGAGATAGTTTTATTGCATTGAAGATGCTCTTACCAATGCCCCTGGTTTAGCATTTCCTGACTACTCTCAACCATTTACTCTGTGTACCGACGCCTCAGGGCAGGGAATCGGCGTCGTACTTATGCAGCTGGACACACGAGGAAAATTTAGAGTAATTCTTTTCGCCAGTCGTATACCTAATGATGCCGAAACACGTTATTCAGTATCGCCCCTAGAAACGTTAGCTGTTGTTGGGCACTGAAGAAGTTTAAAGACATGATTTTTGGTTATAAAATAACCGTCTATACTGCGTGATACTCAGGTGGTCCTTACACTCAGGGGTAAAGGAAACACACTGATGTCAAGTCCGTAAGTTCTATTTCTGATACAAACACAAAAAGGAGTTAAGACAGGGGTAAACAGCGTCCTGTCTTGGAATCTCTTTGGGTATCTCTATCTGCGCATGCGCGTACAGCGCACATGTGCCCAAAACATGAACTAACACTTGGTGACAAAAGGGAGTATGATTATAAAACATACAATACAGAGACCTGAATCAATAATGGTAAAAAGTACAGAGTTACATATTACAGCCATATTCGTCTCATATATCTACACTTCCCTCCCCCCTCACGCTCGTAGTGCAATCTTGAGCGGACTCTTTTTCCAGGAGCCTTTGAGAGTGACGTGGGAAAACTGGGGGGTCACTGAATGAGGACTTACTTTTCTCGTCCAAGCAAGGGTTCACAGGGATGTGGGGGAGGGGTTCACCATTTGAGGACGGTACTGAACGAAGGAAGCGGCGATTCCGCCACCATACCCGACCACTAGGGAGACGGACCTCGTAATCCCTGGTCTTGCCGCAGCCCATGACAACCCCGACCTTGTCCCAGCGGTGAGACGTCGGGCCTTGAACCCGAACTGTTTGCCCGATACTCAACCTGGGAAGGGGTCGGGCGAGCTGATCGTACTGTGCCTTTACCTGGTCAGCACGGGCGGCTGCACGACGATCGCAGTCCTCGGTCTTGGCCTGCCACTCCCTTGAGAAGGACTCAGGATGGGCAGGGACACATGACCGTGGTGGGTGGCTGTATAACATCTGTGCTGGGGAGCGACCTGTGAAGTTGGGGGTATTCCGCAATTCCAATAAACCCCGGTCAAACTTCTCAGTCAATGTTGCCTGAGGGTGCCGTCTTGAGGATGAGATGCTTGACGGACTTTACGGCAGCCTCGGCATGTCCATTGGACTGGGGATAATGTGGCGAGGACACCACATGATGAACTCCCCATCGCTGGTGAACTGGGGCCCGCCGTCAGTCCTCAGGCGGAGAGGGACACCAACTTTCCGGAAGTAGCGACAGAACATACGTACTGTATGAGAGGCCGTAGTGTTGCCTCCGCAGGGAACGACAACAGGCCACCCTGAGAGCCGGTCGGCGATGACGAGAAAAGACTTTCCCGCCACAACGAAGAAATCCGCAGAGACGGACTCAAAGGGCCTCGTAGGGTTGTCGTTGTTCATGAGGGGTTCCTGCTGCTGACTAGGCTGCAGCACCTGGCATGGCTCGCAGACTTGAACGGAACTAGCGATGTTGGAGTCGATGCCTGGCCAAAAAACAGCTTGTCTCGCCCGGCGCTTCGTAGCTTCCACACCCCTGTGGCTGTCGTGCAGGTGGGCTAGGGTGCGGCGGCGGAGGGCGGCAGGAACCACAACTCTTGCTCCATACAAGACGAGGTCGCCATCAGCATAGAGGTCGTCCCGCATCTTCCAGTATGGGAGTAAAGAGCTGTGTAAGTCGTACCAGTTGGAGGGAAATCCCGAGGTCACGCAGTTCAGTAGACGGATGTACGAAGGGTCCGCTCTTGCCGCGGCTCGGAGTTCCTGAAGAGTCCTGTCGGCGTCCTGCGGTGGAGACTCTTCTGAGATGACGGCGTTCACGGTCACTACAGTCCTGAGGTGTGCAGTAGCATCAGCACATGCGATCTCGTCCTCTGGTGTGGGGTGGCTGACTGGGGCTCGTGACAAAGCATCAGGGATGCAGAGCAGCTTGCCAGCACGCCACACAGCTGTGAAGAGGTAGGGCGAGATCTTCTCCTTAAGGCGTTGGAGGCGGGGATTCTCGACCGCATCCAAGGAGTAGTGGTTCAGGATCGGGATGAGTGGCTGATGATCGGTCATGAGGTTGAAGTGTTGTAGGCCGATCAGATACAACCTACATTTGGACATGGCCCAGACGGCGGCTAACAGCTCCAGTTCGATGGTGGCGTAGCGAGTCTCGGCGTCAGTGAGAAACCGAGAGCCACTCTGAACCAGACGAAGGCGTCCATTGCCGTGGTCCTGTAGCAGAGCGCATCCAATCCCGTAGAGGCGAGAGGCATCAGTCTGGAGGACAACTGGCAGGGCCGGGTCGAAGGAAGCGAGAACAGGTGGGCTAAGGAGAGCTGTCTTGACGCGACGAAATGCCTCATCATGGTCAGCTGTCCAGGTGAATGTTCTCTTGGGGCTCATCAGGGGGCGTAGGGGCTGTGCTGTAGCGGCGATGTCGGGGGTGAACTCAGCCAACTGGTTTACCAGGCTCATGAACGAGCGGAGGTCGGTCAGGTTGGCAGGAGTTGGGAAGTCCCGGATCGCGCTGACCTTTCCAGGATCAGCCGAGATGCCCTTGCCTGAGAGGGTGTACCCACAGAAGTTCACACTAGGTGCGGCGACCACAAACTTGTCCTTGTTGAGGGTGATCCCATACTTGCGGCACCTGGTGAGCATCTGGTGAATACGCTCAAGATGCGTGGAGTAATCCTCGTCATATAGGAGCACGTCGTCGATGACCTTGACACAGTTCGCCACACCCTGAAGGGCCATGTCACCACGGAGGCAGAAAGCATCTCCAGTAGCCGCGAAACCCATAGGTCCTCTGCATTGCTGAAATCGGCCGTACAGTGTGATGAACGTCGTGAGGTGCTAATCTTCTTCCGCAAGTTCCATCTGCCAGTACCCACATAAGGCATCTGCTGCAGTAAAGTACCTTGCATTCGGGTCCACACTGTGTATAGCGGCGAAGGGTGTCGGTGAAGGGTGGGTCAGGCGGGAAACTTGGCTATTCAGCTTGGTGAGGTCGACGGTGATACGAACTCCAGTAATGTTCTTGGCGACTGTTACCATGGGGTGACACCAATCCGAGGGGTCGTCACCAGCAGGCTTAATGATCCCCTGGGCTACCATAGAGTCGAGTTCCTTCTTAACTTGGCTCTGAAAAGCGAAGGGTATCTGTCTCGGTGTGTGGATGGCGAAAGGTACTGCGTCATCCTTCAGGTGAATTCTCATGGGGGAGCCAGCCATTGGCTTGAGTGGAGCCGTCTTGAGGTCCTCCTTGGAAACCAGCACGTCCTTGAATTGCAGTAGGAAGAACTCCCTGGCTGCAGAAGGTGACGTATTGGGTGGGAGGGGCAGCTCCTTGCACCTGTTGACATGTTTTATTTCCAGAATTGGCTTAGGGAAGTCTGAAGATATTATGGCCAACTCTTGACAGTGGCCATAAGACAGTAGTGGCATCTAAACACCTTTGTGGACCTGAATCCTGGCAGAACATGACTGCTTACCTAGGGTGAGAGTAGCCTGAAATGTACCCAGAGCAGGTGCCATTGTAGAACCGTCTGCGGTGAGCGTTGTAGAAGTTGACCGTGGTTGCAAGCTGCTCCAAGGGATCCGCAGAATGTCGAGGTGTCTTGTGCCGATGACTGTGACGTCCGCACCTGTGTCAGGAAGCATCTGGATACGGGATGTAACGTCGCCGTATGACAGGTGAACACAGATGGGCTGAGGTGTCTTGCTGACAGGGGAAGAAGAGGATCTCACGCGATGACAGCACTTGTTCTTCGCCGCCTGAGACTTGCAAGTAGTATCATTCTTCTTCTTTGACTGACAGCATTTGTCATAGTGTCCAATGCGGCTACAGGAGCGGCACTGAACGTTGTTGGCAGGGCACTTCAGTGGCCTAGCCCAATGACCACGACGGCCACAGTTATTGCAGGTGCTGTCAGCGGCAGGGCATTCAGAACCATGCCGACGAGCACAATACTGGCAGGAATGACCTGGCGTCGAAGTCTGAAGTGATGCTGAAGATTAATGCGAAGCTGAAGTCGGATGTGAAGCTGAAGTCCGGTCACGTCCTTTGTTCTTCTTATATGCGGAGATGGCACACAGCTGGTTAGATGGAGCACGAATGGCAGAAGTCACACTTCTGGTGGCTTCGTAAGAGCGGCAGGTGGTGACAACATCCTGTAGAGAAGAGGCAGTGTCGAGGGAGATAAGCTTCTGAATTAGCTCTTCGTCCCGCACGCCCATGAGGATAATCATCTTCAGCTGTGTTTCCTCACAAGTCAACGAGTTCCCAGGACATACGTCAACCTCCTCAGCGATGCGTCTGAGTCGTACGTAAAAATCGGCAAACGACTCACCCTCCAGCTGCTTACAACTGAGAAGTTCTCTCCTACGGAGAGCTTCGTTGCCGAGGCCCTTGATATGCGTCTGTAAAGCATCCAAGACGTCCTTCACACTCTTGTCTGTGCCGTGGGGAATTTGCAGGGTGTGCTCCAGGATACGTTGCGTCTCTAGGGTGAGACACATCCTCATCTGGATCAGCTGTTTCTCCCTAGGCAACCTTGATAAATCGACCATCATCGAATAATCGTCCCACCTCCGACGCCATTCACGGAATACCTGGAACGAGGCATCAGCTTGGAGTGGCGGTGGACTCTGAGCGAGTGCTTTCTGTGGGGGGTGGCAAAGAGGTTGAAGAGGACCCTGCAGGCTCACCTGTGGACGAAGAGGCCGGTGTAGTAGCTGCTTGAAGGTTAACAGGTGCCAACAACTCGATAATGGCACTGAACCTGGCATTTTCTTGTTGACGTCTGTGATTCTCTTCACGCCTTCGTTCATCGTCTTCCTGTCGCCTCCTGATGTCGTCTTGTCGTCGGTTTTCTTCCAAAAACTGAATTAAATGAAGGAAGTCGATACCTGTGGCAGATTGCGGACGTGTGTAGTGGGGACTAAGGGTGGGTGGGGCCGCTTGATCCACTTCCCGATCCACTTGGAGTCCACTTACTGCACCGACATCCGTCTGAAGTTGGGCTTGTTGGGTATCTGAAGAAAACCCAATAAATTCCTGATCTTCCATATGGTCTGGTTTATTTCTCTCACAATTACTGTAATTAATAAGTGAGCAGAAGAGCAATCGTCTTTAAATGGAAGATATCTGCGAGCGTCTGTGTGTGTGTGTGTGTGCATTCGTTCGTGCGTGTACTCGGGGCAAGCTGGCTAGGGGGTTGGCTGGCTCAGACACGCAGTGCCTGTCGAGACATGAACGGGGGTGGATGTCAAAACTTGAGCTCTCCCATAGGTCTTAAAAAGGCTCCCCTCTTTTATAAAAAGTGCAGGAACAAGGGGAAACACTTTAAAGGGCACACACACAACACTGAAAAAGCACTTCACAACACTGCACTGTAAATCCAGGAATATTGTGTTGACGTACGCGCCAAGATCCGCTGGACAAGAGAAGTTGACAAGATGGCGGCTCTGAGAGAGATTCTGTGTCCACTCCAATTCTGAATAATGTGATGTCCCAGCTAAACACTGCGCCATGTGTGATACTCAGGTGGTCCTTACACTCAGGGGTAAAGGAAACGCACTGATGTCAAGTCCGTAAGTTCTATTTCTGGTACAAACACAAAAAGGAGTTAAGACAGGGGTAAACAGTGTCCTGTCTTGGAATCTCTTTGGGAATCTCTATCTGCGCATGCGCGTACAGCGCGCATGTGCCCAAAACATGAACTAACACTAGGTGACAAAAGGGAGTATGATTATAAAACATACAATACAGAGACCTGAATCAATAATGGTAAATAGTACAGAGTTACATATTACAGCCATATTCGTCTCATATATCTACACATACCAATGACGTGGCAGTGACACAGCTGTTCCACGGCAAAAATTTTTCAGGCAGACTAGCACGCTGATATCTGACGATTCAAGAATTCAGTCCCATGTTCAAGTATTTACTGGGACGAGCAAATGTAGTCACCAACGCTTTGTCCAGAAACATAGCACCAGTGACACCTGTATCTTCGTTCACTCTCACGATTAAGGGATGAACAACGACTGGATCCATTGTGGTCTGCAGTTATTTTTGCTCAAGAGTCGGGAGGAGGAGGCAAATCTTCCAAAGTTACTTCTTCCGTTCAGTAAATTTAAACTACGACAAGACATACTCCATCTCTCCAGACAGACAGCTCAGGGTATTGTTACTCAAATTGTCGGTGGCCTTGCGGAAATCAGATTATTTTTTTTTTTTTTTGGGGGGGGGGGGGAATACTATGAAAAGAAACGTAGAGCAATACATTGCTAAATGTTTATTGTGTGCTCAGCATAAGGGTACTACTTTGTCACCGGCTCCAATTCTACAATATCCTACACCAGAACGTCCGTTTGACACAGTTGCTATTGACTTGTTATAACTTCCGAAGAGTCATCAAGGATCCTCGTAAGTATTTGTGTGTGTGCGGATCATTTTTCTTGATTTGTGATTTTATTCCCAGTAATGCATAAAACAGCCGAATCTATGGCTTACGCCTTAGTTATGGATCATATATGTCCTTCTACCGCCAAGCTTTTTCTCTACGACAAGGGATTAGAGTTCAAGAATCAACGTTTAGCACAAATATGTCGGCAATACAGCATCCAACAAAGTTTTATCACAGCTTATCATCCACAGGTACATAGCCTCGTTGAAAGAACCAATCGTAAAATCCTTGAGATTCTTCGTCCAACAGTGAGTGAAATGCACAATGCATGGGAGGATTGGTTACCTCAATTGGCAGCCTCTATTAACGGGTCGATCAATAGCTCCACGAGCAAATCACCCTATTATATTGTTTACAGCATAGACAAACGTCTGCCCTATGACTTACTTACAGGCAAGCCATGCCCGGTTTACAACGTCGATGATTTCGCTACCAAGCAAATCAGCGTTTTCATGGATATTTCAGGCAAAGTATGGAAACATTTAACAGCGTCACGCGCTGAAATGATTTATAAGCACCATAAACAGGCTAAGCCTACAACACTAGAATTAGGTGATTCTGTTATGGTACGAGAACCTGAATGGAAATCCAAACTTTCGCCCAAATTTGCAGGACCATTCTGCATTATCGCCAAAGAAGCAGGCAACAAATTAAAACATTTGAAGCTAAATTCTCGAACCTCAGATGTAGCACATGTAGACAAACTTAAAAGGGGCAACCACACCTGATAGTAGTCTACTTTTCATGATCTCCCATGAAGATTTCGAGGAACTTTGCTGCTCATCTTCCAGTGGTAAGAGGGATCCTGCTTTGTGATAGACTTGACCCTGTTCTTTGAATGTGGGCATGTATCCGTGCTCACGAACTACTCTGGTAGCTCCAAAGGATGTCATCTGGAAGCATGAATTGTACTTCCGTATATTTTCCAAGAGGTGTTTTGACTGTGGTGTTGTTCCCAGCATGAGAGTCTTCAATGGTTGTGGGTTTTTTCCAAATTTGGCAGTCTTACTTTCCCACGAGAGCAGCACAGTCCAGCAAATTCTCCTTTAGCTTTTCCTGTCAGTATTGTAGCTTCCAGTATATGTGGCATCATGTTCTTCACCACCCGTCTTGTGCCAGTGCAGAGGATTGGTGGTTCAAGATTTCTTAAGAGCATTATAGGACTTCCAATCTTGAGAGTGAGGTGGTGAGGAGGCATTCCAGCGGGCTCCAAAGAATTAAGGAATTCTGCAGGGTACTGGACTGCTTGGTCCTGGTCGATTACTGTATCAACAGATTTGAATGAGGTCCTGGAAGCTGTCTGAGTAGAGTCATGTTGATTTCAGCCACTGTTTCATTCTTTGGTGCCAGAATTGCACGTTCACGCAGGCACTTGTGATCCTCGTAGTGGTGGATAATGTTTGGGTAGACCATGTTAGTGAGCTCAGTTGAGGACTTTACAACATTTCCACATCCTTGAGGAATGATTATTTGTCCATCTGAATCAACAGGGAAAGTTCCATTCCAAATCTGTAGTAGAAGGTTTGTAAGCCGTCCAGCATCCTGATCTCCTTGTAGATGTACTCTCATGTTTGTGGGTAGAGTGTTTAAACACTTCTCCATAGGTATGATGCCTAGAGGCACGCATTCAGTTCATCAGCTGGAGTGCTTCTAGAAATGACAGGTAGGGTCTGGCGAGAGTCTCCACCAATGACCATTGTAATGCCACGGTAGGACGCCACCCTCCGGGAGGCTCCACATTGTCTCACTGTAGTGCATTAGGATAGACCACATTTTTGGTTTTGCCATTAGCAGCAAGTATGTAATGATTTTTTAGCATTAAACTGTAATTATTTTATTTTCTAATCATCATTACATATAACACCAACCATCATCACTATATATAACATCGTCCATCATCACTACATATAACACCACCCATCATCACTACATATAACATCATCCATCACCACTACCTATAACACCACCCATAATCACTACATATAACATCATCCATCATCACTACATATAACACCATCCTTCATCACTACATATAACACCTTACATCATCACTACATATAACACCATCCATCATCACTACATATAACACCATCCATCATCACTACATATAACACCACCCATCATCACTACATACAACAATATCCATCATCACTACATATAACATCATCCATCATCACTACATATAACACCATCCTTCATCACTACTTATAACATCATTACTACATATAACATCATCACTACATATAACATCATCACTACATATAACACAATCCATCATCACTACATATAACACCATCCATCATCACTACAGATCGGTAAAGTAGTTTCCATTCTCGTGTTGACACACTGTAAAGGCCTGGGACTTAGGGATATAAATCCCTTACCAGACTAATCAGGATCTTAATAAAGGAATATCAAGGACCATGGTTTTCTGAGGAATAACAAACAACCGTTTGAGATTGACATCTCTTTACTACAGAAAATATAACACAAAACTCTGACACCACTCAACAAACATCAAGTAACAATTACCGGAGTCAAATAATTAATACAGTAAACAGTTAATGGAGTCAAACTATTAATGGAATCAAACAATTACTGGGGGTCGACAACTGATAGAATCAAACAATAAAAGGGAGTAAGCAATTAAAGGAATCAACAATAAAAGAATCAAACAATGAACAGACATTTCCTACGGCAGTGGCCCTGGGGGAAGGTTCTGGAACAAGGTGATCCACACTCAGGGTAGGGAAGCGTCCATTCAACTCCACACTCGAGCGACAGCGGCCGATGTTGTGAAATGGCAGGAGAACACCGGGGCACAGCCAGAGGAGACGAACTGACGGTCGTAGTATACGGTAGTCGTAGATGATCAGAGAATTGACAGTCGATAGGTGAAGGTCTGGGGTCACAGCCCACGAGTCCCAGGCCTTGATGAGATCACAGCCAGAATTTGACGAACAGCTGGGTAGATAGATAGTGACTGTATGACGGCTGGGGTGAATCTGCCGGTGACACTGGTTGCAACGAACCTCCTCACCTCCGTCCAGCAAACGAGAGAGTTAGCAGAGGTAACGAGCAGGGAGATCGTTTCCGCCCTTACACACACAAACACACATACTTCTTTGTTATATATATATATATATATATATATATATATATATACATATACACAAGTGATTGTGGGCCCTTCGTGCCCGGTGGCGAGTCCAGCGGTACAGTTTACCGAGGTGTGAAAGTTCGAAGGCTCGTGCTTGGATAGGAGACAACCACGGTCCTTCTGACAGAGTACAGCGATATCGTTTTCCAGATGGTCGTGGTTGGTATAATCATTGTCGTGGTTGTTATAATCATAGTCGTGGTTGTTATAATCATGGTCGTGGTTGTTATAATCATGGTCGTGGTTGTTATAATTATGGTCGTAGTTGTTATAATCATGGTTGTGGTTGTTATAATCATAGTCGTGGTTTTGATCATTGTCCTGGTTGTTGTAATCATAGTCGTGGTTGTTATAATCATGGTCGTGAGTGTTATAATCATGGTCGTGGTTGTTGTAATCATATTCGTGGTTGTTATAATCATGGTCTTGGTTGTTATAATCATGGTCGAGGTTGTTATAATCATGGTCGTTATAATCATAGTTGTGGTTGTTTTAATCATGGGCGTGGTTGTTATAATCATAGTCGTGGTTGTTATAATAAGAACATAAAAATGGAGGAAATTGCAGCCGGCCTATTGGCCCATACTGGGCAGTCCCATTTACACCCAACCCATATTGCTCATATAAGCATCCAACCTATGTTTGAAGCTATCCAGCGTGTTCTCGTTAATGATGATATTTGGTAGCTTGTTCCATTCATCCACTACTCTGTTTCCAAACCGGTGTTTACCTATTTTGCGCCTAAATCTAAATTTGTCTAAATTAAAACCATTGTTACGAATTCGCCCTTGGTTGGATAGTTTGAGTACCTTTGTAATGTCCCCTTTGTTTAGCCTTGACTTCCATTTAAACACCTCTATCATGTCGCCCCTCGCTCTACGCCTCTCGAGGGAGTGCAAATTAAGATGCTTTAACCTGTCTCTGTACTCAAGGTTCCTAATGCCCGGGATTAGTCTTGTCATTCTCCTCTGGATTCTTTCCAAGGATTCTATATCCATTCTGTAATATGGTGACCAGAACTGAACTGCGTAATTCAGGTGAGGTCTCACAAGCCCAAGATATTATCTTAAGATGACCTCGCTAGTCATGTAACTGACACTCCTTTGTATGAACGCAAGTACTTTATTAGTCTTGTTACGAGCAAAAACACATTGTTTACTTGCTATAAGATTCCTACTTATCATTACTCCTAAATCTCTCTCGAACAATGGCATCGTTGTTCATCTGGTAACTGGTTTCCCTGTTTACATCTCCTATACTGAGTACTCTAAATTTGTCCATATTGAATTTCATTGCCATTTTTCTAACTATTCGAAATTTTTTTTTAGATCTTCCTGTAGTTTTGCGGAGTCCTCGTCAGATTTAATTACACCTCCTATTTTCGTGTCATCAGTAAATTTACTTATGTTGCTGTCTATGTCGATGTCTATGTAGTTTATGTATAAAATAAATAATAATGGTCCAAGTACTGAGCCTTGGGGAACTCCACTAGTGACGTTGCTCTGATTTAGTGCCGTTAATCCTCACTAGCTGTTTCCTGCCCTGTAACCACGCCCTAGTCCATGTTCATAGATTAGTTAGACATGAACGCCCGCTTGTGAAACCCTGCTGGGAATCATTGATCAATTTGTTCTTCTCCATGTGGTTTCAAATAGAGTTTGAAATGATTGCTTCCAGTAATTTGCCTACAATTGATGTTAGACTGACTGGACGGTAGTTAGAGGAGTGTGATCTATCCCCCTTCTTAAAAATCGGTATTACATTCGCTAGCCTCCAGGATTCTGGTACTACACCTGTTTTTAAGGACATGTTAAACAACTTTGCTAAGGGCATACTAAGCTCTTCCTTACATTGCTTTAATAATCTGGCAAATATCTCATCGGGACCAGGTGACTTATTAGGCTTTAGTTTGTCTATTTGCTTACTAACATCGTTACTAGTCACTACTATCTCGCTAAATTTGTTTTCTTGACTATCTCTGAATAGAGCCGGTGCCTCGGGTATTATGTTTAAATTTTCGCTGGTATCTGACTGTATTGGCCCAATAATCATAGTCGTGGTTGTTATAATCATGGTCGTGGTTGTTATAATCATGGTCTTGGTTGTTATAATCATGGTCATTGTTGTTATAATCATGGTCGTGGTTGTTATAATCATAGTCGTGGTTGTTATAATCATGGTCGTGGTTGTTATAATCATATTCGTGGTTGTTATAATCATAGTCGTGGTTGTTATAATCATGGTCGTGGCTGTTATAATCATGGTCGTGGTTGTTATAATCATAGTTGTGGTTGTTATAATCATGGTCGTGGTTGTTATAATCATAGTTGTGGTTGTTATAATCATGGTCGTGGTTGTCATAATCATAGTCGTGGTTGTTATAATCATGGTCGTGGTTGTTATAATCATAGTCGTGGTTGTTATGATCATAGTCGCAGGTGTTATAATCATGGTCGTGGTTGTTATAATCATGGTCGTGGTTGTTATAATCATGGTCGTGGTTGTTATAATCATAGTCGTGGTTGTTATAATCATAGTCGTGGTTGTTATAATCATAGTCGTGGTTGTTATAATCATAGTCGTGGTTGTTATAATCATAGTCGTGGTTGTTATAATCATGGTCGTGGTTGTTATAATCATAGTCGTGATTGTAATAATCATAGTCGTGGTTGTTATAATCATGATCGTGGATGTTATAATCATGGTCCTAGTTGTTACAATCATGGTCCTGGTTGTTATAATCATGCTCGTGGTCGTGATACATACAGTATCTAATATACTATAAAAAGGAATAGAATAAAGGTTAGAATAATTAGTTAAAGAAATATTCGCTATAAGGAGAGTGTAAGGGCGGAAACGATCTGCTCGTTACCGCTGCTAACTCTCTCGTTTGCTGGTGCGACCAACACTAGGGGGGGTTGGACTGAGGTGAGAACGGCAGCCGCTACCTGTGTCACCGGCAGATTCACCCCAGCCGTCATACAGTCAATATCTAACTACCCCGCTGTTCGCCAAATTCTGGCTGTGATCTCATCATAGGTCCTGGACTCGTGGGCTGTTTTCCCAGACCTTCACCTGTCGACTGTCAATTCTCTGGACATCAACCACTACCGTTGCTCCTCTCCACCGTCGGTGCCCCCGATGTTTCGTCTGCTGTATCAAGACATCGGCCGCTGTCGCTCGAGTGAGGTTGAAAGGACGCTTCCCCCCTGAGAGTGGATCACTGTGTTCTGGAACCTTCCCCAGGGCCACTGTCGTAGGAAATATCTGTTCATTGTTTGATTCTATTGTTTGATTCCATTAATTGCTGTCTCCCATTAATTGTTTGCTTCCTTTAATGTTTGCTTAACTTAATTATTTGACGTAATTGACTGTTTACTGCATTAATAGTTTGACTCCCGTAATTGTTACTTGATGTTCGTTGAGTGATGTCAGAGTTTTGTTATATTTTTTTATAGTAAAGAGATGTCAATCTCAAACGGTTGTTTGTTATTCCTCAGAAAAACATGGTCCTTGACATTCCTTTAATAAGATCCTGATTAGTAGGGAGTGACAGTTTTGCAAAAGTTTTCAAAATCTAATTGCTTGGGTTGGATTATTTGTCTATCGGCCACGCTAATTCCGAATATGTTTGAGTTTTTTACATCATTGCATTAGAAGGTTTGTGGATACTTTTGGGTTTGGCATGAAAAACGCGAAAAAACTGTAAATAATAAAGGGACTGGCAATGTGGCACAACCTGTTAAAATCAAGTTATTGAATTGGATTATTCGACTATTGTGTACACTAGTTCATAATATGCTATTGTTTTACAACTCAATGCGCTACAAATTATGCCGATATTTTTGCTGCAAGTCACCACATACGTATATTTCGAAAACCAGGGCCCAATATTACCAACGGCGTGGATAGATTCCGTGGAATGAATTCAGGACATTCCCGCTCATGGAACATTACCAAACTCCGTATATGTGCCAATGGCAGGCCAATGGCAATATTTAGAGTTTGTTGAGGCTCCCTGGACGGGAATGCCCTGAATTTATTCCACGGAATCTATTCACGCCGTTGGTAATATTCGTCCCAGGACTGATCAACGAATTCAGCCCAAGTAGCTTGACTTGGACAGTTAAGGACAAAATCTCAGTCCGTACTTTTGAATAAAATATTGTTCAATAGGTGGTGATATTGAAGTGCTGAAAGTGGTTTTTCTGTGTTGTTTTGCAGTTAGTTCAAAGGGCCGCCACCAAGATGGGTCGTCCTAAGATTAGCAACACTCAGCTGCGCCAGGGTAACGATAAGGTGTTCGGGGTTCGGATGCCTCTGCCATCTAACAAGTTGCCTCTGAACAAGGAAGTTGGAAGTGCCCTGGCTTATGAAGCAGAAAACGAGAGGTTAAGGAGAAGAACAAATGATTTTGATTATATGGATGCCACCAACAAGGTGACTGAGAAGGTACTGGATGTGTATAGGAAGGCCACTGTCCCCACTATCTCTGAAATCAGGGTGAAAATGAGAGTCCACGACCTGTGGAGGATGCGGAGGGAGACGATGATGATGAAGGGAAATGGACAGAAACAGAAAAGGAAGAAAACGAAGAACGGGAAGCTGAAGATGAGCCTCGAACCTCATCTTCAGCTTCCCGTTCTTCGTTTTCTTCCTTTTCTGTTTCTGTCCATTTCCCTTCATCATCATCGTCTCCCTCCGCATCCTCCACAGGTCGTGGACTCTCATTTTCACCCTGATTTCAGAGATAGTGGGGACAGTGGCCTTCCTATACACATCCAGTACCTTCTCAGTCACCTTGTTGGTGGCAGCCATATAATCAAAAGCATTTGTTCTTCTCCTTAACCTCTCGTTTTCTGCTTCATAAGCCAGGGCACTTCCAAATTCCTTGTTCAGAGGCAACTTGTTAGATGGCAGAGGCATCCGAACCCCGAACACCTTATCGTTACCCTGGCGCAGCTGAGTGTTGCTAATCTTAGGACAACCCATCTTGGTGGCGGCCCTTTGAACTAACTGCAAAACAACACAGAAAAACCAACTTTCAGCACTTCAATATCACCACCTATTGAACAATATTTTATTCAAAAGTACGGACTGAGATTTTGTCCTTAACTGTCCAAGTCAAGCTACTTGGGCTGAATTCGTTGATCAGTCCTGGGACGAATATTACCAACGGCGTGAATAGATTCCGTGGAATAAATTCAGGGCATTCCCGTCCAGGGAGCCTCAACAAACTCTGTAAATATTGCCATTGGCCTGCCACTGGCACATATACGGAGTTTGGTAATGTTCCATGAGCGGGAATGTCCTGAATTCATTCCACGGAATCTATCCACGCCGTTGGTAATATTGGGCCCTGGTTTTCGAAATATACGTATGTGGTGACTTGCAGCAAAAATATCGGCATAATTTGTAGCGCATTGAGTTGTAAAACAATAGCATATTATGAACCAGTGTACACAGTAGTCGAATAATCCAATTCAATAACTTGATTTTAACAGGTTGTGCCACATTGCCAGTCCCTTTATTATTTACAGTTTTTTCGCGTTTTTCATGCCAAACCCAAAAGTATCCACAAACCTTCTAATGCAATGATGTAAAAAACTCAAACATATTCGGAATTAGCGTGGCCGATAGACAAATAATCCAACCCAAGCAATTAGATTTTGAAAACTTTTGCAAAACTGTCACTCCCTACTGATTAGTGTGGTAAGGGATTTATATCCCTAAGTCCGAGGCCCTTACAGAGAGGTTAAAATCATAAAAAAAAAAAATAATAATAGTATGAATTACTGATGATCATTCCGAGATAAATTATATTATGAAGAGAAGTGACTTTGATTCTGGTTAGATTAGTCACCATCTGCTTAAGTCATCACCTGTGTTAAGTCATCATTGTCATCATGTACGTTAGTCAGTTTTCGGCCCATCTCACATGACTGACCGACCATCGAAGTTCTTTCCATGCGAGGGTGTTAGTTTTCAATGCGTCTTATTATTTATGCTGGTGGATGTAAGACCTCCTACCCGCACTGACGCAGCTATGGTCAATTTGGTGTTATTCTTGTTTATAAATGCCTTCTACTCTGTCTCAAGTCTATCCGTCCGGTCTAGTGCCATCCCAACTGTCTGTCTGTCTGTGTGGTGTTTGAATGTAAGCCCGTCTGTACTCTTTTCGTCGTCAAATCTGTCTGTGTCATCAGTTGTTGGCGTGTGTCTGCCTGTTTGTCTAATGTGAACCAGTCAGTCAGCTGTCTGTATGTCTGTCTTTAATGTTAGTTTCCATATTGTCTATTTGTGCATGTATGAATCTGTCTATTTTTGTCAACCTCCTGTCTGCTTCACTGTCTAGTTTCACCCTGTGTAGTCATGTCTGTCTGTCTGTATGTATGTGTCTGTTGTCTTTGTCTTTCATAAGTCTGTCTATCTGTCTGTCCTTCTATGTGTCCTTGAATCTGTCTGTATTATGTCTTTTGTTTGTCCGCTTCTCTCTCTCCATTTTTATCCGTACCATCTCTATCTTTATTTGTATATCTCTATGTCTCTCCATTACACTACTCATCATATTTAGCACTTTTTTTTCCTTATTAAATAGGTGATTTTAATATGGTATTCTGGGAACTTTACAAAACACATCCCTCCATGCATACCTCCATCTCCTTTCGTCTCTCGCCTCTTAATGAAAATAATGTTTCTTCTCCTTCTCTTCTCCCTTTCTATCTTCTCCATGCATTCCTGTTATTATCTTTTTATCTCTTCTTTTTTTCCATGTACAGTCAGCCACAGGAATAAGTATACACTGTAGCCTCGTAAGGTCCGATAATGCTCCGGTAACATTGAAACTGCGCATCCAGACGCATGATGAAACTCAGCTCCCCCCCCCCCCACCTGTTATCTCTATCTTTTTTCGGTTTCCCCTTCTTTAGTCTTCTATTTACTCCTCTTCCTTCCTTTACTAATCCAAACAACATTAAAAAAAAGTAGGCTAAGAGAAAAAGTGGGGGGAGGAGGAGGGAGCCGTACGATAACTGCAATCGTCTGGCCGGCTGACAGCGTACAGCGACATCTTTTGCCAGCGTAAATAAAGTCGTTAATTAATGCCTTCCTAAAGAAACCATCGACATGGGACCAGGTTTGTTCCACTCTACTATTTTTTTGCGATTTTTCCACTAAGTTTGGTGAGAAATGATTGTGCCGTTTCGGCTGCCCAGAACAGACAGACAGACAGACACACGCCTAGTCCTATAGTATATTAGAAATATACACACATACAAATGCATACATACACACATACACATACCTACATATATATACATAGATCAGATTCATGTGGGTGATGTCACTGTTCAGTGTTCACTGCCATGCAGGACAGAGGTTCGTACACAAAGAAATACATCATATTCATTGACAGTATATATAAGTCAGATTCATGTGGGTAATGTCACTGTTCACTGCCACGCAGAACAGAGGTTTGTACACAAAGAAATACATCATATTCATTAGCAGTATTTATAGGTCAATGTCATGTGGGTGATGTCACTGTTCGCTGCTATGCAAGACAGTGGTTCACATACATTGGACGTCATATTCTAATTGAAGACTAATCAGTGTGGGCTAGCAAATTCGGGATTAGCAGCAAGAATCTCCCCAAGCACCCCCAATTCAATATAGTAATTAGAAAGTTCATGATAGAATAAGCCAGGTGGCTTGAAGTTTTTGACAGTGTCACATTCAATAATATAGTGTTCAAGTGTATGCTTTAAAGGTTTATCACAAAGTTTACATGCTGAGTGATCCGGTATGGGTACAGCGTTACTAACTTGCCACATGTGTCTGTATCCTAGCCTAATTCTGGCCACGACTACATCACATTGTCTGGTTCTGTCCTTATGCTGGTCATACCGGTACCTCTCGTCACAAAATTTGTCATATTTACTAATGCTACAACTGCCAGGTCTCTCTGCATTTGTCAGTTCTTCTAGATCAGTGATCATGATTCTGACTTGAATGTTTTTAAGTACAGCATTGGACAGGCGAAAGTCACGGTCAACATTTTCTTTCTTACTTGCCTCATTGGCCAGTCTATTAGCACGGTCATGATACCTAATTCCAACATTGGACGGAATCCACACAAATTCGATTCGAGAGTTGTTCTCATTGGCAGTTATCACATTTCTTTTAATATCACATACAACTTTAGACGTAGAACCTGAAGGTCTGATCATTGATTTCAAAGCACTTTGAGAGTCACAGAATATCACCCCACCTCCATTTTCTTTAAGGTAATCTGTAGCTAAGTAGATTACAGTTAGTTCAGTTTGTGTTGTGCTGGCCCCATTGTTCAGCCTTTGCTTGTTTTACACTATCATCTCTTTTTCTTTATATATTACAATTGCACAGCCTGTTCTACCTGTGTTTGTCTGCACAGAACCACCAGTAAAAGCATTACATTCAATTCATTTAATGCTCTCTATGTGTCTGTTAATAGTTTCTAGTGTGACACATCTCATCACATCGGTGTTTAACATTTGCTTACTACCAACAGGAGTGTAATTAATAGGAACTGATATATCCAGCCAGGGAGGATTGGCATTAATGGGCTCGTCTGGGGTGATTGGGACATTCAGTTTCAAGAGATCTGCAACACTTTTATGAAGCCACTCCCCAAAGAGAGTCTTTTGTGCAAGGTTAGCGAGATAGTCAGGATTACTTAGATAGAACATCAACTCAGTTTGAGCTGTAGTTTGGGGACCATTGTTCTTCAAAACTTTGACACAAAACATGGTATTAAGTAAAGCTATCCTCTCAGATAGGGAGGGCAGTCCGAGCTCTTTTCTCATGTTTACAATTCTGGTTGATTTTGGGCATCCTAGAATGATGCGCATGGCTTCATTTTGCACTACCTCAAGGCTGTTGAGTTGCTTAGGCGTAATAATCATAAGATGGAGAGCATGATAATCAACTACAGAACGAATGAAGTGAAGATAGAAAGTACGAGCATAGGTGATGTTAATTCCATAGCCTTTGCCAACAAGGTTTTTGAGGGGTTTAATGCACTGCATTAGTTTGGCACGAAGGTTGCCGACAAAGTTTGCATCATTCACACAAATTCCAAGAATTTATAAGGGCTACATAGTTCCAAGGGCATGCTGTTAATGTTAAAGTCAAGGGCAGAGGGTGAGTAGGGCCAGGATTGAGGACCCTCGTCTTGTCAACAGTTATTATGAGACCACATTCCACAGTCCTCTGAGCAACTACATCCAGCAAGGCTTGGAGCCTGAGCTTGGTCTGTGTCATAATGCAGATATCATCAGCATAGCATATTACAGCCTCGTTTGGCTGAACTGGAATGTCAGCAATTATCTTGTGCATCAGTATATTAAAGAGTATAGGACTTAACATTCCTCCCTGATTCATGCCAAGTTCAAATGATCTCATTTTGGCACTTTTGACTCCTATAAACAGAACACTGGCATACCTGTTGGACAGATAACCCTTTATCCATGTCAGGAGTTTACCTTGGATGCCAAAATTAGCTAGTTGCTCAAGTATAATGTTTCTATTAGCGACATAAAAGGCTGATTAAAGGTCTATGAAGGCTGTTTGTGTCTTATCTTTTGAGTTTGTGCGGGACTCACTAAGACAGACCTCAAATCTTACATGGATTCCTCAAATTAGTTCGATAACAATGACAACTTGACAAAAGCAAATTTCCACAGGATTATTGAATTCCGTCAGTTTATCTTATCATCAAATGAACCCTTACGCACGAAATCCCAAAAGAAAGAATTTAAAAAAGAGATTAAACTTGTAGAATACATATAAAAAATTTCGGAATCTAAGGAAAATATTCTTGGGGCTCTGTCAGTGGCACCAGTCACCAGCTTTAAGGAACAACCACAGTTTGTCACGGGAGCCAAACCAAAAGAGATACCTTTTTGAAAAGTATGCAAACGTAGGGGACATGCGAATAGAAAAATGGTGGTTTGCAGGACAAGCAGAGGCAAGATCGAAGAAAAGGATCCTCACAGAACTTTAGAATTTCAGATGGTCCTGCTCAACCAAAAACTCCAAAGGGATATTACACAGGAAATAAAATGTCTCCAAACATTAAAGGCACTCCGAATAAATGGTGTATAGTACATCAGTCTCCATACCACAACACTAAAGAATGTAGAAATATACAGCGTATGAGGCAAGAAATTGAAAATCGACGGGAGACAATTACACAGCCTTCGGGGGAAGAGGAGCGTCAACAGTTCAAGAAAACAACGCTTCCATCACTGGCTCATTAATCGCCGCGTTGAAAAAATTGGAAGTGTTGACTGTACCAGCGAGGATAGATAACAACCAGTTATCCCAAGATATAGATACGGAGGCCTGTGCCAATGTTATCTCATTAAAGTCGTTCAATGAACTCCAGCGGCGATATCCTCCAAATAAGTGGCCAATAAGACCTACAGACATTCCTCTGCCCTGTGTGTCAGGGATCCAATTAGACAGCGGGAGTAATAACACTACCAATCCGTTTTTCTAGGTCCAGTAAAGAGTTTCTGGCGGATTTCTACAGAGCCAAGGCATTTTCTTTGCCAGCAGACGGGTTACTTTGTCTGACCACTCTAAGGCAGAACAGCATTAACGTTCAGCCACGAGATCAAACAATCACGCATATTTGTAAAACATATCACGTAATGCAAACTTCACATCCATTGCTTACTTCAGGTGTTCGTGTAATATCTGCCTCGACAGGCGCGGGGGAGTCATTGGCACAGCAACAAATAGTTATGGAGTCACTCTCTGAAACTCCAACTAGTAGCTCAAAGGACATTTCTGATGAAAGCGGCCAGAACTGGACTCTAACGCCTGCAGTGTTAACTGGTGTACAACGGTTACATAGCCAGGAACTAACTAGAGTCACAGTACGTTTGCCATATGTGAGTGAAGGAACAGATGTTGTGAATCTGAGAGAAAGTTCACGAGTGAAAGGTTTGTCACTTGAGTCTACCTTAAGCACTGTTAGATTAAGTAGTCGAAGAGCTATTAGAATTACCAATA
This sequence comes from Homarus gammarus, assembly GCA_958450375.1. Taxonomy (NCBI): domain Eukaryota; kingdom Metazoa; phylum Arthropoda; class Malacostraca; order Decapoda; family Nephropidae; genus Homarus; species Homarus gammarus. Next base: position 269,071 of record CAUDMG010003430.1, on the reverse strand, counting down.
CGTAATATAACACAGGGGAAATCGAAAGAAAAATCACATGTTGTAGATAAAGTAGCGCTAATAGCGCCACACGTGAAAGTAATCGATCATTCTCAAGGCAAAAGTGATCTGTTAGAATTACTAGCCGAGTTCAAGAAAATCACAGCATTACCCGGAGAATCCCTAGGTAAAACAACGTTGACAAATCACCATAGTCCACTCAAGCCGGGCACTAACCCAATCTACATCCCAGCATATAGGCTACCCCACAGCAGAAGCGCGGTAGTCCAGCAGATAGTACAAGATATGGTGGACCAAAATGTAATCCAACCCTCCACATCAACGTAGAACTCACCTTTATTTTTAGTTCCCAAGAAAGATGGAGGATGGAGACCAGTCATAGATTTTCGACGAGTCAACCAGGTAACTGTATCAGACAGGTTCCCAATGCCTGTCCTTACTGACTTACTACAGTCACTAGGAAAAGACAACGCAGTCTTCAGCAACTTCGATTAATTTTAGCGGGTACTGGCAAATTCCCTTACATGAGGATTGCCGCGAGATAAGTGAGTTCAGTACGCCTATCTAAATGATCTTATCATAGTAAGCAAAGATTTACAAATCCATCTAAAGAAGTTATGAGAAGTTTTCACAAAGCTACATCTAGCTGGATTGAAAGTGAAACTTTCCAAATGTGAATTTCTCAAATCCAAAATCCAATTTCTTGGACACGTAGTAGATGGCAATGGTATACACACAATAAACTGCAAGGTAAAAGCGGTGAAGCAATTCCCTTGTCCCAAGAACATACGTAGATCAACTTCGTAGTTTCCTATGATTGTCAGGATACTACCGTTCTTTCATTGAAGGTTATGCCAAGTCATCATCACCACTCACAAAACTCCTGAAAAAGGATGAGGAGTTTACATGGAATAAAGAACAAGAAGACAGTTTTAAAACCCTCAAGAGCGCTTTAACGAAAGCTTTAGTGTTAGCCTCTCCGGACTACACAAAATCATTTACCATGTGCAAAAATGCCTCGGGCCTAGGTTTAGGGGCGGTGCTCATGCAAACTGATCATCGCACCCTCAACGATGCAGAAACACGCTATTCAGCTACTCACTTAGAAGCATTAGCTGTAGTGTGGGCTCTCAAGCATTTTCGGGATCTCATTTTGGGATATCAGATCACAGTCCACACAGATCATGTAGCCGTGACAGAACTATTTAATGGGAAGAACTTAACAGGGCGTTTAGCGCGCTGATATCTAACCAAACAGGTGTTCACACCCGACTTCAAGTATTTGCCGGGCCGTGCGAACGTGGTAGCTGATTCGCTATCTAGACACATAGCTCCTGTCACGCCACTACCTACGTTTACCCTATCACAGTTAAGGGCGGTACAGTTACAGGATCCATTATGGTCCAAGGTTATATATGCCATAGAATTGGGAGATGAGGTAAATTTACCCAAATTACCTCTACCACTCTCACAGTTTGAGCTGCGGCACAACATACTACATCGCTCAGTGAAAACGCAACAAGAGTCAATCTCTCAAATCGTTATTCCTACATCACTAAAGGAAAAATTCCTCACCCTCTTCCATGATGCACCCCAAGCTGGGCATCCAGGGCGAGACAGATGTCAAACAGAAATTAGACAAAAATATTATTGGAAAACTATGAGGACCGACATCAAGCATCACATTGCTAAATGTTTATCTTGTGCAAAACACGATGGATCCCGCTCCAATCTTAGAAAACCCGACGCCGGAACGTCCATGGGATACAGTTGCTATCGATTTATTGCAACTACCAAAATCCATCAAGGCTCTAGTTACGTACTTGTCTGCGTTGACCACTTCTCTAGATTTGTAGTACTAGCACCATTGAAGAACAAGTCGGCTGAATCAGTGGCTCATGCATTAGTCACTCATCTAATCTGTCCTTTTTCTACACCTAGAGTGATACTCTCGAATAACGGGGCAGAATTTAAGAATCAGCTCTTAACTGCAATACGTCAACAATACGATATCATACAAACCTTCACAACCGCCTACCATACATCATCAAATGGGTTGGTCGAGCGTACAAAAAGAAAAATTCTTGAGATTCTCCGACATGTGGTGAATCTAATGCATAGTTCGTGGAGGACTGGCTTCCACAGGTTGCAGCATCCATCAATGGATCTATAAATAGCTTTACAGGCAAATCGCCATAATACATAATTTACGGTACCGATAAACGATTACCGTACGATCGACTAGCAGGAACCCCAGAACCTGGGTACAACATGAATGACTATGCCAAGAAGCACATCAATGTTTTCACAAGCATCCAAAGGGAAAGTATGAAAATACTTAGCAGCCTCAAGTGCTGAAAAGATCTCCAAGCAACATAAAAAAAGCTAAGCCTATAAAATTAGAAATAGGAGACAAAGTAATGAAAAAAGCGCCTGAACGCATATCAAAACTCTCGCCTAAAATCACAGATCCGTACGTGATTAGAGCGAAAGAACGTCGAAAAAAATTCCAAGTAGTTGAGCCAACGTCAAATGTCACAGATATAGTACATGTAGGGACTCCTAATGTGAGTCAAGTACATCCTATATAACGATAGACAATACATAACGTCAAAAACTATGATCAGCAAACAAATTCTTTTAATTATCCTGTCGGTCTGGAGCGCGGTAGCAACACCCACATCCCCAGCAGACGTCGTCAATCCCGGAGCTTTAGTTGCTTCACTAGGCAAAGTACTGGTAGTACAAGACATTGTAGCTGTCAAGTACGGGATCCATGGCTTAATGCGCATGCCCGTGCATCTGAGGTTAATCGTTGTCCACATTGAAACAGCTATGCAAACCTTGCAAGATGTCAAAAAACAATCTACAATCTCTACAACACTCATAAGAACATCTCTCTTCAACATGACCGTATGGATAGTCTACTCAAGAGAGTAAATCACTTCGAGGGAAAGCTCCCTGTGTCTCCTGAGGACATCGGGAAGGATGTACATTCTCAGCGCCGTCAAAAACATGGTCCGTTTAATTTTGTAGGGTTTTCATAGAAACCAACAACAGGCTCATAGCTGATCTAGTAAATGCAGGGTTAGGTCGTGTTGATGCACAGTTGTTGCCAGTTGGTCATTATTTGGTTTAGCACATCTTCGAATTGCATAGAAGCACTTACAGTATTTTTAGGCAATTTCTACCTCACATATACATTCCTCAACCCTTGAAGCCTCTTGGAAACTTCTTTCTTTCAGAAAAGTCGCACAAGCGAGGAACGCCTAAAAATTAGATCAACAAATCTCCACCCGCCATTTCTTGTCCCATCGCGAGCTGTCTGGAGCTGTGAGGCGTGTTACACTGCCTGCTTCCGCAGGGGTTAGGGCCGTCCGCAGAGGTTACGGTGCGGTAGGTTATCGTAGTGAAAGTTAGGGGTCTAGATGTTTGGTTTCTGATGTATTTGGATGTACAGGTATTTTGTTCAAATTTCACCTTCGTTTTTCATGAAAAATAACATTTTTTGATCAAGGATGACTTGCATCTTTTTTTTTTAAACGATGCATTTCCCATGAAAACGAAGGTTAGATCTGAACAAAATACCTGTACATCCAAATATATCAGAAGCCAAGCTTCTCGTGAAAAAATTCGAGGGTGTGCTAAAACGAATAATTACCATCGTCAATAATTATCGCCACTTCAGATAGCTTATATACAGTAGTGCTCCTAGGTAAATTTTTACAAGTGGACAACCATGGATTTTCTGTTGAGCAATGTGTTTTTCCGATGGTTTAAACAGTGTTAAGGTCAATTTATAGTAGTGCACAATTGGGTATTAAAAGTAAGTTTTCCCTATGGTTTTTGATGATTTTTAAACGAATTTAACATTCATCTCCGTCGGAAATCACTCGTTTTTGAGATAACCATTCCCCCCCGCCCCCAACAATCTTAAGGGAAGATGTTGGGAAGTGGGAGTTTTGGGATGGAGGAAATCACAGAAACAGGTAATTTCCAATGGACAACAAGGCCAAAATCCTTCAAAAGTCATCAAAAACTACAGGAAAAAACATATTTTTAATACGGAAAGAAATATAACCGAACTTAACCTCCCCTTTTTCTTTGTAAACAAACATAGAAAATGACCATAAACAAACCAAACCAAACCTAACTGTGATATGGTGAAATTTGAGGCATTTTCTGGACGTGAAATGATACGGCCGCATAGACGCTATGCACCCTGGGCGGCGGAGTGATTTACTGTGTTGGCAGGTTCCACAACATATGGTTTTCATATCAAAACTCACTGATGAAAATAATGTTAGAAAATATAAAGTCTCCATGTAAAGGGACAATTGAAGGGTCTTGTTGTCTTTACCCCCAAATTCACAAATTACGTCCATATAAGACAGGCAACAACCTTCACACGACGTGCTGAAAAACAAACTGCCCCGGGCGCGGGAAAAGCCCCTCAGCAGATCCCTCCCTCATTACTGCCCGCAAGATAAACTAGTTAGTGCCTATGCGCCTAATTATCTATGAAACGAACAATTTCCACAATAAATGAACATCATATCGGAACTCACTGATTTAAATATTGTAAAAATAAATAAACAGTAATAAAAATAACTGGCTCATGGGTTAGTCCTTTATATTAACAGGATTGGATTTTTTGTTGAGGAATATGTTTTTCTGATGGTGTAGACAATGTTAAGACACTTTTCTTCAATGATGTTTCTCTCGCAAATGACTTAACCCTGTAGCCTTGGGTTAGGGTGCTGCTGGCAGCAACCCCACCCCCCCCCCCCTCCCACACGCGGGAATAGATCGAGTAAAAAATCAACTTTCCCCCCCAAAAAATAAAATAAAAATGGTGGGAAAATAGGAGGACATTCTGGAACGTCACCCGGGGCCTTAGGGTTAAACGACCCACCCACCCCATGTCTTTGTATGTAATAAGTCATTTTTGTCTAGTGTATAGTTTCAGCCATTTGGCTGCAGAACTTTTTCAATAAACCGTTACTTATTATTATTATTAATTATTACATCACAGTACACACACACCACAGTGTATACACACACACACACACACACACACATTCACACACCACAGCACACACACACACACACACACACACACACCACAGTGTGCACACACAAAAGGCCGAAAAGGCAGAAAGACTCAGAGACAATCAACTACAACCACAACCCCCCAAGAGAGTAAGATTGTACTTCCCTGGAGGCACATCACCTGAAGACAAGTATCTCTGGCTGAACGATGCGGAAGACAAACATCCTGAGGCTGAGTTTCAGTTCAGAGTCGGTACACAAGATCATGTTCTGATTAGAAACGAACCAGCAGTCATACAGGATCTCCTCACCAATAGCATAAGGGGAATAACCATGGAACAATCATCCCAACCATCGAGCAAGAAGACCATAATAATCATTGGGCTCGACCAGTACCAGACCCCTACACTACTAGAAGCCCATCCCTACATCAGAAGGACGAAGCGACTCAGGGGCAAGAATGCAGTCATTGCAGACTGGGTTGGCTCGGAAGACCCACCCAGGACCATTCGAGTCCGTGGTGCCTATCGGACTCTGAAGGTAACTCTCTATCAGCCCCCTAACCGGAGGTGTTACAACTGTCAGCACTGGGGCCATGTGTCCCGGTTATGCCCCTCGACTAAGCCGTGGTGTGGTCTCTGCTCAAGGCAACATGCAACACAGGTTTGCAGAGATACAGTTGCTCAAGGGGGTGTCATCCAACAGAAGTGTATTAACTGCAAAACAGTTGGAGTTCCTGTATGGCACCCTAACTGTTCTAGAGCTCCTACACCCCTTCAGCGCCCAGGCCCGCCACCCAGGCAGGTCTCAAGAAACACTAATGCTGCTAGGGTACTCCCTACGGCCAACCCCTGGCCTGCCCTCCCCACCAAAGCTCCAGGATCATCACCAGCAGTCATCGAAAGATCAGCATGGGGAAACACAGACGTACCGACACAACAGGTAGCTGCCAACACACTCCATGCATATCGTGAAGAGATCAATGATGTGAAAAATGAAATTAAAGAACTCAAAGCTCAGGTTACAGCTCAAGCTCAAGCTCAAACTGAAATGTTTAAGAGCCTCTGTGATACACTAAAGGAAAAAAACACCACCAACACAGTGCAGCAACTTCGGAAAAATTGCAGTCAAACTGAAGACATTCAGATGTCAGTACCAGATGTGGAAACTCAAGACCCACCAGGAACTAGTGTCCACGCAGAGGAAAATAGTGATACTGGTAACAGTTCTACTGATGCCTCTGTGGACATGGTCAGTGAAGATGAACAAGCACAAACAGAAAATGGTGGTGATGTCGAGTGTAACCAAAGTGAGTTGTTGTCTGCCACTGAAATACAACAATTGTTGAGCCGTACATGCTCCAGAAATGTTTCCAAAAGGTTAACTGGCCTACTGCCTGCCGAAGGGACAGGCAGCGCAGAAAAGAACAGTATCATACAGTGCCTTTTGCTTCTTTCCAAATACATTTCATAATGGCCAGTGTTAATACCAGACAAAATTCCAAATACATTTCATAATGGCCAATGTTAATACCAGACAAAGATACAGAGCGGTGAAGGTGATGAGTTGGAACATCTCATCCCTTAGAAAACGATACCCTGACCTACACCACAAAGTTGTGACTGAGGACATCGATATTGTGTGTCTGCAGGAGTGTCTCACACCTAATGGTAAGCCCCCACCCAGTCTGCCCAATTATGTGTATTATGATCCTAGTTCTACTCACACATGTTTGATGTATGTTAAGAAGTCACTCCCGCATGTACCTCTTGTATCCAAAAAGACTACCAACCTTCAGTACCATGGGATCACTATCCACCTGGGCAACTCCACACTCAACGTGCTAAACGCCTATGCTCCCTCAGATCAGCTTCAATACACAGATCTCCCAGACTTTTTACACACTGAGCCCACTGTCCTAATGGGTGACCTGAATACTAGACACAAGAAATTAGGTGACTCCACCACTAACACCAATGGTAGGAGACTTATCTCACTTCTCAGCGCATATGAAGATGTTCAAATTATAGGTAATAATGAACCAACACACATCTATGGCGGGGGTCTAGACAAATGTATTGGCTTTAATCTATCATACACAACTCATAGCTCTGATGTTGTCACTGATCTTATGTCTGACCACAGCCCAATCCAAGCTAGTATACATGTAGCCAATGGCACCCCCACTGGTGGTAAACTCAACAGACGTAGAATCACAGTCAAGCAAGAACATGAAAGCCAGTTCATAGACTTCATCCATGACTGGTACAAGGACTACAAGCCTGACAATTACCAAAGTTTCCATGACGATCTGATAGATAGGACTTATGTATACTTCACCAACAATGCCTCCACCAAAAAAAGGAGAAAACGTGGTCAGCATAATGGGAACAGGCAACAGCAGTGCTATAATGACCCTGAGCTGAAAAAACACAGGGCTAGGGTCAGGAGGGTGGGTAAGGGTTACAGACAATTTAGAACACCTCAAATGTTACAATTGTATCAAGCTTCCCTTGCTGCTGTCAGGGAACGTGTAAACGAACTCAGACAAAATGCATGGGAGACATATGTCAACAGCCTGAACCAACACACATCCCTCAGCAAAGCCTGGAAAGACATAAACATAATCAGAGGTAAAAACAGAAGACACGTCTCCCATCCAAACCCTCTGCAAAAGTCGAATGAGCTAATAACAAAGTGGGCTCATGTGTCGAGCTATGACATGTTACCAGCTAGGACTCGGGGACTCCTTGATGCGAAGTCTGTAGAGAGAAGTAATCTTATTAGCTTTATGCTGGGCAAACAGCACGATGAGTGTGATGTTCCATATACTGAGTGGGAGCTTGACGCCGCCCTCGCCAGGGGTAGGTCTACTTCCCCTGGAGAGGACGGGGTCACCTACAACATCATTAGACTACTAAGGCGCGTGCCAGGCAATCCATTGTTGGTATTGTACAATATGAGTCATGCCGAGGGCCAACTACCCACATCATGGACCAGCAGTATTGTTGTACCAATACCGAAACCAGGACAGCCTGATGCCTTTCGTCCCATATCACTAACCAGCTGCCTGTGTAAAACCTTTGAGAGGATGGTTCTTGGCAGACTCTTATATAGAATCAGAGAACACATGTCTCCTAACATAAATGGCTTCACCCATGGTAAAGGTGTACATAATTGCATCACCACATTCCTAACTGTGCATGGTGATGAAAGGCACAGATACACCACATTTCTTGACCTAAAAGCTGCATTTGATATTGCCAATAGGCAACTGATATTGTACGAACTAGCCAAAATGGATATAGGAGGTAGGCTGTTACACTGGATAAGTGGTTACCTAACCAACAGAAGGGCTGCTGCACTGTTTCAGGGATACAAAAGTGAAGTTAAAGATATGCAACTTGGTACCCCTCAAGGTGGAGTACTTAGCCCCACTTTGTTCAATGTTCTTATGAATGCATTATTAAATTTAATACCAGACAACCCCAGCAATATCTCAATCAGCTATGCTGACGATATTCTTATACATACTAAAACTCATCGTGAAATGCAAACCACCCTGAACCATGTATACGCAGCCTGTGAACACCTCGGTCTTATTATCTCCACTGACAAAACTAAGGTGTTCAACAAACAAGCTGGGAACCGCAAACGCGGCCCCGCCAAGTTCAAGATAGGTAACAACACTATTGACTATGTTTCTTCTTTTAAATATCTTGGTGTTTCCGTCCCTTGTACCCTACCTGCCATACAACAGCTAACCCGCCAATGTACTGACAGACTGAGACCTCTTAGAAGTGTAGCGGGGTACAGCCCGCACTATGGTGCTAATATTAGAATTGTTAAAACAATGTACCTAGGCTATATAAGATCTCTGATAGATTACCACGCACCAGCCCTGGTCATTCGTGACGGGAAAGGCGTTGACAAGCTCGAGAAAATGCAAAATAAAGCCCTCAGAATTATCCTAGGATGTCCCATGAGCACTAAAGTACTTAATATGAGGAAAGAACTAGGTATACCCAGTGTTAAAGATAGAATAATTGAAGTCAACCTCATGATAGCCCTGAGGCTTCTGCGTGGTGATCCTGATAACATTGTTTCCTTAAAATTGCTAGAATGTATGAACCATGGGACTACTGAGTCTAAATGGATCCAAACTACAGCTACACATATGAAGATATTTGGACTAGACCACCTGTACAAAGTTGAGACACAACAGCGCTTCCTGCCACCCTGGCGGACAGTTCCCTTCGATATCACAATACCGACGTATCCGCCTAAAAAATTAATTATACAAAGCATTTATCTCCAACACACTGCCAAATTGAGAGCTCTTGAACACATACACACTCTACAGACTGATGATAATATCACACAGACCATCTACACTGATGGGTCTCTAAACACCGCCTGTGGGAGGGCTGGAAGTGCTATTGTTGTGACTCAACCTGACGGTAATATAATTGAGAAAGGAGTTAGAATTAACAACTGGGCATCCACTCTACAAACTGAATTAGTTGCCATACTCACAGCTATTAAATTCATTGAAACCACTTTTACTGACAGTCTCATCATCACTGACTCTCTATCCTCACTACTTGCCCTTGGTACCCTCGACTCAGGTTGTCACGCTCTTGTCTCTGAAGCCAGACACAAATATGCGTGCCTTGTTGACCGGGGTGTCAGGGTCAAACTGTTGTGGATCCCCTCTCACATAGGCCTCATAAAACATGACAGAGTTGATGCCCTCGCCAAACTCGCGTCTAACAAAGACACCGTTGAATACAATTTGGGTCTGTCAAAAAGAACCCTTAAAACTGTAATTAGGAAAGAACTTATTGATGAGTTTGACGCAAGTAGACAAGTGCAAACAGGCACTAGTCAATCCATAGTTTACCATGATGAGATGTATCAAGTGAAACACGTTTATGGAGCAAGTAACAAGATCACTAGATTACAAGATGTTGTAACAGCTAGATTAAGGTTAGGATATAAGTACCTTTGGCAGTATGTTCCTCAAGCAGATGTAAACAAAACTAAATGTAAAGTGTGTGGCCATACATATGGCCACACACTTGAACACTACGTCCTCGACTGTGTGAAGATAGAACCTTTTAGGGACAGGTCCAAGCACACTGTGTGTGAAATGGCACAACACTTCATCTCTAATGGCAAGATAGCCGACATATTAAGATTGTATCCACTTTTTTGCACTTAGTATCTATGTCAGTTCTCATGTACAGAACCAAATACGCAATGTGCTTGAATACCTCCCACGTAAATGTGAATAACAAAGTGTGAGGCCAGACATACTGCCTCACACGCCTGTTCTCACGCATTTGTGAATAAGTTACCCTTTATGTATAGAACTAAACAAATAATGTAAATGAAATACTGTGTAACTTTCAGTGCCATAATATCCTGACAACGGGGGTTAATTATTATGACCCTTTGTAAACCCTACTCTGTAATCCTTTTGCGCTACCGCTCACAGGATGAGTGTGGGGTGCACAATAAAGTAGCCGCTGCAAGCGGCAAAATCAAATCACACACCAAAAACACACGCACACCAAAAACACACGCACACAGTGCACACACACACACACACACACACATTTACACACATACCACAGTGCACACACACACACACACATACACACACACACCACAGTACACACACACACCACAGTGCACACACACACACACACACACCAAAAACACACGCACACAGTGCACACACACACACACACACACACACACACACACACACATACCACAGTGCACACGCTCACACACACACACACACACACACCACAGTGCAAACACCACAGTGCACACACCACAGTGCACACACACACACAGACACACCACAGTGCACACACACACACACACACCACAGTGCACACACACACACCACAGTGCACACATACACACACGTCCTTGACCACAGAAGGGTCAAGACGTACCTGGCGCTCCTCTCGGAGCAGCCAGGTCAACAGTTAAGTTGGCCCACACCAACCCCCTCCCCTGAACCCTCCTCCCCACGGGAATATCAACAAGTTCTCGCCAGAAGTTACAATTTCATTTTGGAAAGGAACGGAACCAGTAGTGAACAGAGGTGAACAGAGATGAACAGTGCTTAAGTCAGTGAGAACAACTCAACAGTAACAGTCGTACCCAAGTTAACCTTCACACAGTGAGGTCCCAGGTACCCAGTGATAACGGCCCGCGAGACCCAACAACAACCACGGATGTGTTAATCCGTCTACGATAGGAAGGCCTGGGACCAAACCTCACTCATATAACACCATCTGTGAGGGAATTACTACACCACATGTCCCTCATAACACCATATGTGAGGGAATTACTACACCACGTCAAGTCCCTCATCACACCATCTGTGAGGGAATTACTACACCACGTCAGGCCCCTCATAACACCATCTGTGAGGGAACTACTACACCACGTGATGCCCCTCATAACACCATCTGTGAGGGAGTTACTACACCACGTGAGGCCCCTCATAACACCATCTGTGAGGTAATTACTACACCACGTGAGGTTCCTCATAACACCATCTGTGAGGTAATTACTACACCACGTGAGGTCCCTCATAACACCATCTGTGAGGGAATTACTACACCACGTGAGGCCCCTCATAACACCATCTGCGAGGGAATTACTACACCACGCCAGGTCCCTCATAACACCATCTGAGGGAACTACTACACCACGTGAGTTCCTCCTAACACCATCTGGGAGGGAGTTACTACACTACGAGTTTGCTGTTCAACACCTAGATTAATCTGTATGTTCACTGTATGTTCCTTTACCTTTCTCTAATGAAGGCTTTTGTTAAACCACCAATGTATGTAATAAGTCATTTATGTCCAATGTATATTTTCAGCCTTCGGGCTGCAGAATTTTTTCAATAAACCGTTAATTATTATTATTATTATTATTATTACACACACACAAACCACAGTGCACACACACACACACACACACAACACATACACACACACATCAGTGCACACACACCCCAGTGCACACACACGCACACACAACAGTGCACACACACGCACAAACAACAGTGCACACACACGCACACACAACAGTGCACACACACACACACACACACACCACAGTGCACACACACACACACACACCACAGTGCACACACACACACACACACACCACAGTGCACACACACACACACACACACACACACACACATACACTGTAAAGGCCAGGCCTTTGGGATATAAATCCCTTGCCAGCCTAATCAGGATCTTATAAAAAGGAAAGTCAAGAACCATGATTTTCCAAGGGGTAACAAACAACCGTTAGAGATTCATATATCTTTACTACGAAAATTGTCACAATAATTTAACTCTGACACCACTCACACAAATATTAAATAAACAGCACTGGAGTCAAACAATTACTTAAAACAGAACAATCAATGCAACAAAGAACAGGTATTTCCTATGGTTGCAGATGAATCTTCCTCCAGCCAGCAGGGTGGAATTTTCTGGTAACGCGGTGATCCACTCCCAGGGAGAAGGTCAAGGGCAGCTTCCTCACTTGGCGCCGGCGTTGGTGGTCTTGCCACACAGGAGAGACGCCAGGGCATGGACGGTGGATAGGGCGTGGAGGAAGTGGCGATTACGTGGCAGCCGCGGCAGTAGGTGGAGTAGGTGACCGGAGTTGACAGCCGAATTGGGGAATCAGCCCACGAGCCGATACGATACGAAGTCTTTAGTTAAGAGGTGAAAGAAGATTATTAGGGGTTGAAGGAAAAAGTGGTGAAACTGAAATACAGTAGGAGTAGAGAGAATCTGGGCTCAACCAGATCGCTTCATCTTTTTATTGGTATTTTGTCTTTGTTCTGCTCCCTTGGGTCGTCAGACCTTTGTATTAATATTGGTTTATTTACATAATGCTGCTTATTATTATTATTTTTATTATTGTTGGAGTTAGTGAGCTCGCCCAGGTCCTTGTGTAACTGGGAGGGTAGTCACATTTTTTTTTTTTTTTTTTTTTTTTTTTTTTTTTTTTTGAGGTGTTAGTTAAGTGTTAGTTGTGTTAGTCTAAAGATACACTGTATGGAGAGGCCTGCCAGGTTCTTAGTGGAGCTGGTTGGTCACTCTCATCTTTATTCCTCTAATAATGTTTCATGTATAAATGTGTATATTGAGGCAGGAGGTGGTTCAATTACTTCTTCCTGGCTGATATAGCTTGGAGGGTAATCACATTATTATTATTATTATTATTATTATTTTTTTTTTTTTTTTTTTTTTTTTTTTTTTTTTTTTTGAGTTAGTGAGCCCGCCCAGGTCCTTGTGTAGCTGGGAGGGTAGTCACATTTTTTTTTTTTTTTTTTTTTTTTTTTTTGCTAAAATGTTAGTTCAATGTTAAATGTTAAATCTTAAATATTAGTTATGTTAGTCTAAAGGTACACTGTATGGAGAGGCCTGCCAGGTTCTTGTGGAGCTGGTAGGTCACTCTCATCTTTTATTCTCTCTATTAATGTCTTATATGTATATTGGGGCAGGAGATGGTTCAATTACTTTCTTCCTGGCTGATTTAAACCAACTGTGTTCTTGGAATTCTTCGTTGTCCATATTATTTATCCAGTTTTGATATGTTTCTGTGTTAAGTTCAGTCACTTTTTTCCAAATATTTACAGCTTTGTTGTGTATATCTACATTAATTGCTAAGAGATTTGCTCTCTTATGTAGCTGTTCATTACTGATGTGGTCTGTATATTTTATGTTATATATAAATCTAAGGGCTATATTTTGTACTGTTTGTAATCTTTTAATGCTCGTTTTACTAAGGGTGTTCAATGGGATGGGTGGGTAGTCCATAATTGATTTGACAAGGGCAATATATATCTTTCTCTTGTTATTAATGCTAAGGTTCTTAAAGCGTTTTATTTTTGATAATCTTATTCTTGCCTGTCGTTCTTTATCTTTTAAGTATGTTATATATCCTCTTTTTGTTAGTTTTAGTCCAAGCATCCTGCCTTCAGTGTCGTATGGGTATAGTTCCTGGTCGACTATTACTGGACTTGTATTAATCTTGGCTATTGGTATTATCTTGAATTTGTTCTTATTTGTCCTGATTTTCCATTTTTTCTCAAAATCATTTATGTTTTTTATCGCTCTTACCGTGTAGAGTGCCATAAATTGAGTTGATTTTCCTGGGTATGATACTATTTGAGTAATATCATCAGCAAACATTACATATTCGCTAAAGGGGGTAGGTTGAGGTGTGTCTGAAGTATAAATTGTATATAGTGTTGGAGAAAGGCATCCTCCTTGAGGTACTCCACTCTCAAGATTAAACATAGTTCCCAAAAAGTTTCCAATTTGAATTTGTGCTCTCCTACCATCTAAATAGTTACACAATATTCTTAGCAAGTATTCATTAAGTCCCAGTTTTAATATTTTATATTTTAAGCCTAAATGCCAAACCTTATCAAAGGCCTTAGAAACATCCCTTAAAATTATATTGATCTGGTTACCCTTGCTTTTTTCTATTGCAATTATTTCCGTTATTATGGCTATTGCAGTTAGGGTATTTCTATTGGGCATAAATCCATGTTGTCTATTGTTAGTTTTCCCATGTTGTGTTAAAAAGGCTATAAGTCTTGTATTTAAAATTTTTTCCAATAGTTTCCCAGTAATTTCTAATAAAGATATTGGCCTGTAGTTTAATATTTCCTTATTGTCCTTACCCTCCTTCGGAATAAATATCATTTTGGCATATTTTAGTTTGTCTGGAAAGTAACCAGTTATTAAGCATGCGTTATAAATGTTTAATAGTGTATTTAAAATGTTTTCAGGTAGATTCATGATCATATTTCGTGTAATACCTGTGAGCCCAGGGGCTTTTTCCTTAAACTTCCTCAGACAGTGCATCATTTCTCCCATTGTTATTATTTGATTATTTGGTAATAAGTTATAGTCTATATATTGCCTTGGGGTGATTCTATGTATATGTCTTCCCATCTCTTCTTCTATCCTTTCTTCGTGTTCACTATCAAAATCTTCATTTTCCTCATCTGATATTTTAAAAATTTTTACCCATTCCCTTTTGAATGCTGACTCTTGTTCATTTTCCTCGTGCAATTTTATTCCGTTTTGGTCTTTAATGTATGGTGTTTTTTGCTTGTTGTGCCCTATCATCTTGTTTATGGAAGTCCAAAATGTTTTTGTGTCTTTAGTCATGTCAGCCGCCATTATAATATCATTCCATTTTTTATTGTTTGCTTCCTTACATGCGTCTCTTAATTTTATCTGTAGTGCTATCTGTGTCGTATATAGCCATCTGTTACTGCCATGTCTTTCCATATACCTGTTTATTTCATTGTAATAGGTCTGGGTTAATTTAACTTCTTCTGGTAGTCTGTTGTTGGGTAATGTTCTAAAGTGTGAAGTAGGAGTGTGTTTGGTTATAGATGTTTTTATTGCTGAGTGCAGTCTGTCCATTTCTGAGTCTATATCTTCTGTTGTTTTCCCTTGTAGGTTAATCGAGTGGTGACTACTTAAGTCGTCTTTGAAGCTGTCCCAGTCTGTTTTACTCATTTTCAGCCTCTTTTTTATTGGTATCTGTATGGGGCTTGTTGACAGTGTTAGTATAATTGGCAGATGGTCACTGCCTGTAAGAGGTCCCTGTATTATATGGTAATTGAAAAAGGCTTTGTTGTTGGTAAAAATTTTGTCTGGTGTCGATTGTGTATTGTGATTTCTCCAGGTTGGAAAGTTAGGACCCAGATGATTGATTTTCCCTAAATTTATTAATTGATTAAGGGCGTTTCCCACGACGTTATTATTTGTATTGTCAAAAATCCTATGTCTGGCGTTAAAGTCTCCTAAGATGTACATCGGATGACTACTGTTAGCCAATTTTAATAGGTCTTCTATAGGTAAGTAGGGTCGTCTCGGTGGCAGATAAGTAGTAGCAATTATTACATCTCCTTGAGTTGTATTTATTTTTATTGCCAGAAATTCTTCCTGGAAGTCATCAATTAGTTTAAATTTTAAGTTTCTTTTAACCGCTATAGCTACTCCGTCATTTTTCTCGCCCGATTTGTTTCTTTGGTTTACATAATAGTTAAAGAGTTTTATGTTGTTGTTTTCTGTCTCACCGTGACTGTTTATTAGTATAATGTCTGGGTCAATTTCTTGATATATATTACTTAGGTTAATTCTCTCGGTGTTCCAGTTTCTTACGTTGTGTTGTATTATTCTTAAAGTTCTTACTGTTTGTCTATTGTCCATTATTTCTTATACTTGGATTGTAACTGTTGAAGTGGAGACCTATCATCCTGTTTCCCGCTTCTGACTCTTCTAAACTCTGACGGGTCTACTATTTTAAAGTCATTGGTCGTAATCTTTAGTTTGTCCGTAGCAATTAGTGACCAGACGTATTCTTCACTTAGGGATTTTTCTTGATATGTCCACTTGTATATCCCTCCTTCACAGTTTTTTACTATTGTTCCTCCTGTTGGTCTCGATGTTGGGATTCCATGTTTTGTTGTAGTGATAACTTTTAATCCTATATCTTCAGCAGATTCAGGTTGTATATTGTGTTCAGTTTCCATCTTATCTTCTCTCCTCCTACTCCTTTGTCTTGTAGACTGTCCTTTTGTTATTTCTATTTTCTCTTTGTCACTTCTAGTCATTTGTCTGGGATCTCTATCAGTCGCTTGTGTTCCTTGTGTATCAGCTGTTGCTCCTTGCTCAAACCTTTGTTTGTCTAGCTGTAGTCTTTCGCTCAGTTCGCTTGCGTATGTTGCCTGAAATAGTTTTTCGGATTGTGGATTCTCTGGAAATATCATCTCTGGTAGGCGATTCAATTTAAACATTTTCCTTAATTCCTCATTGTACGATCCGGGTGCAATGATATTGTGCAAATGTGCATGGATCATACTAATCATTACCTTATCATGTATTGGCTCACTTAGGTTTAATATGGTGGATTCTGGTCTATGAGCCTCTTGGACCGCTCTCTTGGCTATTTCGACATATGTCGTATCCTTCTTGTCTTGTTCCTTTTTCCTTGTTTCTTGTTCCTTGTACTTTATCATGTGTTTTTTTATTGGGCATGCCATGGCTAACGTCCTATGTCCTATGTATGCATTCCCGTTTCTCTTACAGTTGAGACATCCAACATATGTATTCTTACATTCAGTGTAGGTATGGTCGTCGCCTGCACAATCTGAGCAGTACTTTTTTTCTTTTTCCGGACAGTCTCTCGTTGTATGCTCTTCATATTTGTAGCAAGAGAAACAACCAGAGTTGGAATCGAACAGCAGGGTGAAATAACAGCTGTGGTGACGGCTGGATCGTGTTTGGCGTGCAATGAGGCAGCTGAGACCTTCTCACCTCCGTTCCCCCCCCCCCCCCCCTCCTCCCTAGTGGGGCCGGGAACAAGCAAACGAGCGGCGGACAACCTACCTGCTCGTTGTAGCCCTTACACACACACACACACACACATACACACCACAGTGCACACACACATGTAGGCCTATGGCTTGTAAGCCTCTGAGGAGTGAGACTTGTCAATATACAGTCTCACTAAATATTAATTTGCTTGTAGTTATTTAGAGTCCCGTTGATACCAGTAAGGTGCCCGAGACTGTCGATAACTATGGTCTAACAGAGCGGTCACTTCTTCCACAAAAGGGGGGATAATCAGAGTCAAAACTGGTGTATATGTACAGTGTGATATTTATAAGTCTAAATACTGTACAGTTAATTAGACTGGCCCCGTGGTCTATTCTGGCAGTGTTCTTGGTGTGAGTCGCGCTAGTACTGAGGCAGGCTCCTGTGTTAGGCAAGCACGTAATGAGGTTCCAGGTGTAGATCTTTACTCAAAAGGGTTCAGTCCAAGAGCGATCTATGAGTCAAGCTTCTAGAAGGTTCTTGAAGGAGGAAGTAGTCGTCTCCTTGGAATGTCAAGCTACGTTACAGTCAGCGGTGTTTATATAACGTGTATAAACAACCGGCTGGTAAGTGATCCCTTTGACCCATGAATCACTCTTCACTGGTGGTGCCATTATCTATACATGACTTAACTAACTATCTAACATACTTGACGCATTGTAAGTGTGAAGCAAAGTATCCATTTACCACAAATGAGTAATCTCCTCACTCTTTAAAGAAATACCTACTACTGAGAGAGATAGAGAGTTGCCCCAAACTGCGACACTCGGGCTAGACAAAACATCCGCGGAATGTTTAATACAGCTATAACCTATGAACAACCCTTACCCTCTACAGGTTATTGAATAATGAATGTTCATAATTATACATCCATGTAAATTATACTGATTACAGATTGCTCGACCACGTTGTGTCGACCGTCCTCGGGTGACTAAAATAAAAGAAAGTCCTAACACATGGGTATTGATAAATGCCTACCTTGATGATGATCTCAAATGATTACCACTATGTACTGCGTTAGGCTGCGTAATGAGTAATATTTGGGACATCTGCCTGCATAACAGATTTACCTAAAGCTGGTTTACAAAGTTGCTTCCTTACATAGAAGACTACAGCAAATATAAGTATTATAGTGGAAATCACTATAAACACCACCAAGGCTGAAGTCACTGTGGGATGTGTATCATCTGTCACAAATGTCAGTGGGTGCCACAAGGCTGCATCACCATCACTACCGGTATCCATTGATTTGTCCTTCAACACTGTAATGTTTGTGTAAAGGCCTGGGACTTAGGGATATAAATCCCTTACCAGACTAATCAGGATCTTAAAAAAGGAAAGTCAAGGACCATGGTTTTCTGAGGAATAACAAACAACCGTTTGGGATTGACATCTCTTTACTATAAAAATATAACACAAAACTCTGACACCACTCAACAAACATGAAATAACAATTACGGGAATCAAACAATTAATGCAGTCAACAGTTAATGGAGTTAAACTGTTAATAGAATCAAACAATTAATGGAATCAAACAATTAATGGGAGTCAACAACTGATAGAATCAAACAATGCGAGGGAGTCAGCAATTAATGGAATCAAACAACAAAAGAGTCAAAAAACATGAACAGATATTTCCCACGGCAGCGGCCCTGGGGAAGGTTCTGGAACGCAGTGATCCACTCTCAGGGGGATGGTCCTCACTCGAGCAACATGGCCGATGTCTTGATATAGCAGGAGAACACCGGGACACAGTCGGAGGACATGAACTGACGGTCGTGGTATGGGGTGCAGAGGATTGACAGATGATAGGTGAAGGTCTGGGGACACAGCTCACGAGTCATGAGCCTTTGATGAGATCACAGCCAGAATTTGACGAACAGCGGGGCGGTAGTGACTGTACTGACGGCTGAGTAGGATCTGAGCCGGTGACACTGGTAGCAGCGACGTTCGTACCTCCGTCCAACCCCGCCAAGTGGGGGTACGCCAGCAAACGAGCGAGTAGGCAGCGGTAACAAGCAGGAAGATCGTTTCCGCTCTTACAGTTTGTGATCACTTCACTTCTGTGTATTTTCTGAAGGTCCAATGGGTGAGAGGAGATAGGTTTCCTGAGGATGGATGATGCGTCATGGTGTGTAGTTCCCCTTATGGTGCGCAGACTTGACGACAGTGAACATTGTCGTGGTAGCTTATAACGTCCTCGTCCCACAGTGAAGCTTCTAGGCGATTCATCAGGGCAGATCACTACAACGGGCAGCTCCTGTGGGAAATACAAATACACAGTACCCTGAATGTCTTCTAAAAGTATACTGTCAAAGTGTATGTTTATAAAAGTACATGACTCCAAATTTGTCATGTTATTGACTAAGTCCATCTCACAGATTGAATACGACCCGGCTATATTAGTTCGTGTAGGATAACAAATAGCATTGCTTGACTCCTTCTGGCATGTAGTGTATGCTGACAGGTGGAGTCACCATGAGAGATCTATCTCTAGACAGCAGGATAGATGTGGAAACGTTAATTACACAGGACAACAAATTTTTATAATTCCCAGTTGCATGAGATTTCTTTACTGTTTCTTACCATTTTTGATCTGCTGATTTCATATTTGAAACCAGTTTTGTTCTGCATGCTCCAGTTTTCATGTAATTTGAGGTTTTACATTCTAGCCGTTTGCGGTCAAATTAATTAATTACACGATTATGGTATCAATAGGGAGATATAATTTTGTCTGTTTTTTCTTTCAGATTTGGTCATGGCTACAAAGAGAAATCAATGTGTGAACAAACCTGATGCCTTCTGTTATATTAGTGGATACTTCACGCTTATTCGTCAGAGGCGCAATATAACATCGTTTGTGAGGCGCGGCTATAAAGCGTACTTCGGACTTACTCTTGGCGACCAAGACAAAAAATGGGCTCCACATGCTGTGTGTCATAACTGCGAAGAAATGCTGCGTGACTGGACAAAAGGAAAACGTAAGGGCTTACCGTTCGGAATTCCCATGACCTGGCGAGAACCGAAGGACCACACAACTGACTGCTATTTTTGTCTGATCAATACGAAGGGTGTTGGCAAGAAAAACAGACATAAAATATCGTATCCTAGTATCCCTTCAGCAATTCGACCTACTTTGCACTCTGATGAGCTACCAGTTCCAGTTTTTAATGGGTTGTCTCCAGCTGAAGAGGAGGGAAGCGACAAAGACCAAGAGAGTGAACATGAAACTCAAGAAATACTTGCAGATTCCGACGATTCTTCTGATGGTACACCAGAGTCATCAACCCCTCAGAAGTTTAGTCAGCCAGAGCTGAATGACCTTGTGCGTGATTTGGGTCTCTCCAAAAATGCAGCAGAAGTTCTAGCTTCTAGGTTGCAAGAAAAGGCTCTACTGAACCAGACCACAAAAGTTTCAGACTTCAGAAAGCGGGAACAGGATTTTGTGCCATTCTTTACAGAGGAGAATAAGTTTGTTTACTGTCATAATATCCCGGGTCTTCTCCAGGAATTAGGGATTCCATTGTATAGTCCAAATGACTGGCGATTATTTCTAGATAGTTGTAAGCGTAGCCTGAAGTGTGTGCTACTACATAATGGTAATGTCTATGCAGCTGTTCCAGTGGGTCATTCTGTGTGCTTACGAGAGGAGTATAATGACATTAAAACTGTGATTCACCTGCTAAAATACCATGAGCACAACTGGACAATTTGTGTTGACCTCAAAATGGTGAACTTCCTTCTTGGCCAACAAAGAGGATTTACAAAGTATCCCTGCTTTCTTTGCATGTGGGACAGCCGAGCTAGAGACAGGCATTGGAACCTGAAGGAGTGGCCCTTACGTGAGACTCTGGAAGCTGGTATGCCAAACATTGTCAATAATCCAATCGTCAGTCGAGAAAAGATCATATTTCCTCCTCTCCATATCAAGCTGGGCCTGATGAAACAGTTTGTCAGAGCATTAAATACTGATGGTGAATGCTTCCAACACATAGTCTCTGCTCACCCTGCTTTGTCATTTGAGAAGATAAAGGCAGGTGTGTTTGATGGACCACAAATTCGTGCACTTGTACGTGATCAAGACTTTGTCAGAAAGATGGACGACAAGGAAAGGGGTGCATGGCTTTCATTTGTGGCGGTAATGGAAAACTTTCTTGGTAATAAAAAGGCTGACAACTATGAAACCCTTGTAGCAACCATGTTGTCAGCCTTCATGACCTTGGATGCAATATGAGTGTCAAACTCCATTTCCTATATAGTCATCTTGATAGATTCCCTGAGAACCTAGGGGCAGTAAGTGACGAGCAAGGCGAGCGGTTTCATCAGGATCTCAAGACCATGGAAGACCACTACCAAGGGAGATGGGACAAACATATGATGGCAGACTACTGCTGGAGCATTAAACGAGAGTGCCCCGAGACATTTCACAAACGCAAGAGCTTCAAGCGCAAATTCCTACCTGGCTAAAATGTGATTGGGCTTTGTCTCCTCATAGTAACAAATTTCTTACCTAACAATGAGTTTTATACAAATTTCAACCTTTGTTTTAGATGGAACATGTTTCAAATTGTGTTGTTGAATAAATTTAGAATATGTAATATTTTATTGTTTATTACCCAGCTAATTTAATGACAGTTTAATGACATATTTTTCAAGATAGACGACGAGGTCAATAAGACGAAGACGAAATTTTGAAATTTCAAAATACCTTGATTGCAAAAAAACTAGAGCTTACAGAAAGAAACTAACTTCAGATATGAGATCAGCACACCCAAATTAGGTAGAATCAAGTGTTTATAGCAATGCAACAAAAACTTTGTTGACCAGTGTTATTATTACAGCTTGACCATTCTGTATACTAGGGAAGGGTGTAATGTCAAATTTCCGGAACTCATGTTTATCCACGAATGGCAGATACAATATAATTTGATTGGGTGTGATAGAAACAGAGAGAATACTGAAGTAATTTTCCAACCTAGCCACAGAAACAGCAGGCTTAAGTTTGAGAAGATCAGTAGCAATCCCTACAACCCTAGCTAATTCACTGAAAGGCAACAAAGCGGGAGTTACAATCTCCCTGTTCAACAAGTTAAGGTTGGTAACTAATGAGATAAAATAATTACAATAATATTCTACTTGACTTGACAGAGAGTCTATCATAGTGGTTATGATGAATTGCTCTTGCAGGGTATTGAGAGTAAGTGAGTTCAGGTTAACCTTATTCACCAACTGGTTTACAGTCTTCTTAATTTCATCTAGCTTCCTACCATGATTAGCTAATAGATGAGATTGGCTGAGCAGAAATGCGGAATTCTGGTCGGCCTGTTGCTTAAGTACATTAATCTGTTTTTGCAACTGGGCAAAGTCATCTTCTGTGGCTACTCCGTCCAATGATTTATGAATGTAGCCCAAGAAATTTTGAGGATACCTCTTCCTTTTACTCCCTTCACTATGTGCAGGGGGAGCAATAGGAGAAGGTGTGATTGTTGTATCAATGTAGGATTGTGTAAACTGTTGAATAATGAGGTTCAAAGAAGATTTTGTACGCTCCAGTTGCCAAGTCCATTGAGGGTGTATAGAAGAGTCTTCCACAGTAGACTTATTAACCCTTGTTGTGAGATAGACCAAGTCATTAGCCAAGTTAGGCAATGCGGCGATTACATTAGGTAATGGTTCACATTGTACGCGGATTAAGAACATCTGCCTAATTAAGGACACATTCTGGGGTGGAGACACTAAACAACCAGGCCGTGATGGCTCGTGTGTCATTAGCCCCGGAATCAGGCAGATAATAAGTAGGAGCATCTTGGTTCTGCAAGTAAAAGCTACTCATTAGAACAGCAATATCCATCATACGTAGATCTAGTACACAACCGACATGTAGGAAAAGAAAGATCAGTAGGGGTGAGACAATAGGGTGTGTCATACGGAGGCGAATTTTTTTTTTTAAGTTTGAAAAATCGGCCCATGGTATTAATGATGTAGTTCTATGTGCAGAATCATGTGATATCTTCAGATTTGAAAAGTTTTTATTTTTTGCTTGGTAAATTTTAACTTGAAATCTTATGAAAATTCAGTATTCCCACCCTTTTACCAACACCACTAAATAGCTTATTTAAAGTAAAGTAAATGTATCAGGTTAATTTATTAGGATGAAAATGATCCAGAATAGTGAAACGAATGATCTTGACACATTTATTAATTTAATATTCCTTTAGAAAACAAAATCATCAAATACAAAAACCGGTTTTACTACAACGACCCGGTGTTGCTGCACACCATAGAGAACATGTCTTTCTTGCTTCTGTTACTACTCATCACCTCCCTGCTGACCACCTGAGCTCGGATGTAGCCTTCCTTCCTCTCCTGGCTGTACACGTGACTGCTGGCCTCGCTCACTTGCTGTACACAACGCTCTATGCTCTGGGTGTGCGAGGGCCAGGCAGGGACATGCATGGGGTTGTCCAGGAAATCTCTGACTTGAACATTGGTGAGGCTGCAGGTAAGAGGGGGCTCACTGCCAGCCTGGATGTTATCCAGATCTATGAGATCAGCGAGGGTCTTGGCACCTAGATTGACTTGAGGAGCTTCCTGACCCTGAAGGAATCGTCACCAACTGATTCGTCATGCCCAGATCCTCTCATAAGTCTCATATCCAAGATCTTTTTGACTGCCACTCTTCTCTCCTCCTCATCCTTACTGCAGAGCATTGTCTGCAGAACTGCCTCGGGATGAGCATACCAGGAAGATCTCCTCACAGTCTGCTCCACAATCTGAACAACCTTCCTTGGCTGACTCCTCAGGAGCTCAAGCTGGAAGAGAACATGCCTCGGACCTTCGGAGAACGATGACTTGACCTTGGTGTTGAACCAATTTGGCAAGTAGACACTCACGATGAATTGGACAATAAGTCTCAGGTTGTGAAGCTGGTTCCCTTTCAGTTTATGATGAGCGACCCAAATTCTGCAGAACCTGAGAGCCGTTGTGAGCCACCTAGAATGTGAGACTGGACCTATCTGCAGGTAAGCAAGTCTATCAGGCATGACCCCAGTTTTGATGGCACTGCAAATCATGTAACCATAGTACTGGTCAGTACTCAGGTCGTCAATGACAGTATGTGCAAGCTCAACGAGTGGAGGGCCAACTGTGATTTTTTCAAAGCTCGGATTTATTTCTAACTCAGTGGCAGAGTCCAGCATCTTGCCAAGAGGACCAGACCATCTGTTGTTTGAAAGAGTCTTGCCATCGAGCTCCTGGATCAGATGTCTGAGTGGCAACTCGTTGGTGTGGAGGTCACAAACAATCCAGACCAGCTTCCTCCCAATCTTCCGCTCTATCCACTGTATGACCCCCCCTTGCCACCCTGTGTTCGTGTTGGTGCTGTCCCCTCCAATGGCCTGCAGGGTCTGGTCTACGTTCCTCTCTCTGAGCCAGTTCACAATGTTATCTGCCACTATCTCAGCTGGTTTCCTGATGTCATCTTTCTCTGGAGTGAAATGCCACAAATACTTCCCTCCTGGTTCACTGCAGCAGGAGTAGTGTTCCTCCTTCACCATGGCAGGGAACAACTTGTCAGAATCTCCAACTTTCATGAACACTTTAGTGTCATCCCTTCTCCCATCAAAGAACAAACAATTGATTCCATTTTCTCTTATCCCCTTATCAAACTCCTCTTCTAGGTTACTGACAAGTTTCTCCCGAGCTCTCCTTACTTTGTTATGATCTATCACCAGGTGAACATCATCAGGTGTTATCAAACCACCGTCAATCCAGGCAGCTGTTGCTATCTCTGCAGTTTCTCTGAGACCAGTGTGGTATCGCATGCTGGCCAGAGCTATGCTCGGGATATCTTTCCTATTTCGAATCTTATGCCTGGAAGGTTTGGGATCATTATTTTCTGGGTTAGGGACAAAGTCACCATTCTCCTGGTCAGCACTCGGATCAGCCATGGGGAAGTCATTAAACTCTGAATCAGCTTGACTCCAATCATCGGCCTTTTTTACCTCACCCTGGGCCTTCTCAAGTCTCTTTTCCTCGGCAACTCTTCTCCTCTTCTGTCTCTCTGTGGTAGCCTCCTGTCTCTTGGACTCCGGAATATCTTGGCTAGAAATCATGAGAGCCCCTATACTGCCAGTCTTCTCTCTCTGTGCTTTGACAAATGCCAGTTCGATCACAGGAATCTTCAGTTCACGCTTGCAAATACAGGAGATGTGGGCCTCGGATTTACAGTCACGATCGCATCCAAACTCAGGACAGAGAACAATTGGGCACTTGCAAGTAATTATGTCAAATAACTGGTCCAGTTGCTTGGCAAAGCTGTCTTTAACTGCAAGTTTTCCTCTCCCAAGAGAGATATCTCTTGCCTTTTCCCAACTGGCTAGCAGTCTCTCACTAATATTCTTCTGACTTGTTATGACTGGAGGCTTGAACTGAGCGTTAGCCAGAGTGTACTGTGCCAAGACAGCTTTGGTCATATCACTGGCAATGTCTTTGTTTGTGTAAGTTCTTTAGTTCTTTTCACTGATTTGCCTGATTAAAGCACCGTATCTCAAAGCTGGATTTTTGGTTCCTCGTCCTGACACAAGCAGCCATCGCAAATATTATCAACTTATAAATGCATCAGAATCTGAAACAGAAAAAAATATTGTTAGTTGGGTTGTTAAAGAATGAAGTCAGAAAGCAATGTTCACTATTTAATTGTAATGCACTAATGCAGCTGTACGTTAGATTTTCGATAAATTTCACGCTAAAATTTCCGTAGCAAAAGGTTGCAAAATATTGAAACTGAAATTATTTTCTGTTTATATACACTAAAATCTACCAAAAAAGTGATGGGCCATTAGTTTTAGCTGATCTTCCCTCCTATGACACACCCTACTGCCATAGCCCGGACTGTAGGAATCAGCACTTGCTCCAGGATGTCTACACACTGCTCACCAGTGAAACGGCCATTGATCTTGACCAGTTCACCTGGCCCATGTGCCCACATCCACCCCAAGAATGACACTGACACCCTACCACTCACTGCGCCATGTTGAATGTGTTTCTCATGATAGCGTGTGTTGGGGGGCCGCCAGCACTGCCTTGCTTCGGCTCCGACTGAATGAAACACCGTTTCATCGGTAAGTATAATGGTTCTCTAGTATTCTTCTCTATGTGGAAGGTGTTCCAATGCAAAGCCGAGTCGACACTCCTTGTGAGCTGGAATATGGCAGTCGATCCCGGCTTCATGAAGTCGGCGTCTCTTCGTCATGTGATGGCAGTTGAGGCCCAGATTTCTTGTATGCCCCACTGATGATTGCATTGGATATGCCGTTGCAGCTGCCACGATCATGGCGTCCATCCTTACCGACGTTACTCGTGGTCTCCCGCTTCGAGGTTTCGTCTCCACTGAGCCCTCTTCCTTCCACCGGCGGATCCACCTCCGAGAGTAATGTTCGGCACAGTTGCCCTGGCTCTCCACATCCCGATGATTTGGCCTGGCTCAGCAATCACTGCCGACGAATTTGCACTTCCTGCAGGCATATCTGAAATGGCAGAGTAATATTATGTTGTGGTAACTGATGCAGGCTTTTATATACTAGAGTAAATTAATGGTTATTAGTAACACCTAGTTTAAGTATTATTACTCTGACATAACGTTTTGGTAAATCTTTTTGGATCAACTGCCCAAGAAATCCTTCTTATTTCATGTGTTCATAGTGAACTGCAAATGGATCCTTCCCCCCCCCCCCCCCCAAACCTCCACCACCACCCCTGCGACTGTAGAGTGAACATTCGCGGATAATCATCATCATCATCAAGATTTAGTTTAACCAGACCACTGACACCCATTTGAGTCTCTCCTAGGGCTGGCCAGAGGGCTTAGTTTACACATATTTGTGTTTCTATAATTTAGTGTTATATTGTTTTGAGGAGATTACAGTATTTCAAGAAGGTCAAAACTGAACTTAGGGAAATTTTGGGGTCTCTGCTAAAATATCTTACATTGTAGGGTTAGTGAAGCACATTGTTCGATACCGATTATAAATAGGGCGTTCAATGAGAATATGTTGGACTTTTATTTGTGTTCGGCAGTTGGAGCATATGGGTGGGGCTCCATTAGGGGAAGACATGAGTTGGCCATGCGTCAATAGCGTATGCCCAATTCTTAGACGATTCAGAATAGTTTCGAGATATCGAGAGGATTGTTTTGATGGTGACCAAGGATAAACTGATGATTTGATCATTTTTAGCTTATGACTTGTTGGTTCATTTTCCCAGAACTCTTGCCAATAGCCAAATATTAATTGTTTATAGGTAGTTAGCCTAACCGATAATCAAAATATATGGTTTTCCACTGCTTTACATATTTCTTTGACAATTTTCAGTTATGACATGTTCGTCCCAGATTACATATAACTGTAATAGGTTACATTGCGTTAGGTTTCGTTATATAAAAACGTATTCTCTACATATATGGCGGAGTCGAGACGGGAGATACCGATAACGATAGCAAAATATAGGAAAGGGGGAAGAAGGTTTAGTAGTGAAAGAAATTGGGTTAAACGGAACAGACTTTTAGGAGGAGAGAAAGTGTGTGGTCTTTTGCCCAGTGCAAGGTATTGGGTGGTAGGTTGGGGTGACTGGGGCGATGGGAGGGCGGAAAGGATGCGGAGAAAAGAAGGCGACAGAAAATGGAGGGCCCATTCCTATTTGGGTGGGGTGCACCTCATCTTTAAT
This sequence comes from Homarus gammarus, assembly GCA_958450375.1. Lineage (NCBI taxonomy): Eukaryota > Metazoa > Arthropoda > Malacostraca > Decapoda > Nephropidae > Homarus > Homarus gammarus. Next base: position 240,833 of record CAUDMG010003430.1, on the reverse strand, counting down.
TTGTTTGGAGGGCCCATTCATTATATTTTCTGAGTAAGGTTACACTTTTTATTATTGATAGAGGGGAACGGATGGAGATAGAGACGTGGTGGCTATGATTTTAGGTTGGGGTAGGGGGGTGGCCAAGGGTGTTGCTTGCTTTTTTCCACATCTAAATCCGGCTCAAGCTACGTGGGATTGACCTTTGTTGTAAAGGTTTTAACTCTAAATACAAGGAGGATGAGCCACGTCGTCGGTTCTGTGAGTGTTCATTACAGAAGTCCAATTCGTCGCCATGGGTAGAATAGGGGGAAGGGGGTTGAGGAATGCAGGGGAAGGCAATGTAATGTGATGGGATGGAAGGGAAGAGGTGGGAGAGAGAGGAGTGGAGTGGGGGGATGGTAAAGGGGGAGTGTGGGGAGAGAATAAGTATTCGATTAGTGTTTAGGTGTGTTAACCCATCGATGGTCAAATTATGAGGTTTAATAGTTGGGTGGGTAAAGGCGGGAGGGGGGGAGGGAGGATAGGCGCAGAGTTGGAACTCGTGAACGTATGATGTTGTTTAATGCAAGTTATGGAACATTACAGTATCTTCAAACGGGTTTTCACGCTATTAATAGGCCTTATTTAATCCACCAAAAAGGATTGCAACAGCACACAGTATGGCTGCAATTGGTAAGAAAAATAAAATATAACATGGCAAAATTTTTGCCCTGCGAAATTTTTACAACCCACCTCACGCCTAAAGTAAACCGAAAAATGCTTATGTGTATAGAAGATTTTCAACTCAATATCACATATTCTTTCACCTCTACAAATATCTGCTGTCACTCATGGGACACCCTGCAATAGTATAAGGACGACATGGGCGATGCTTGACAAATTAATGTGACTTACCTGTTGGTGACGACGATGGTAGGAATGAGACCTCGGCATGTCTCAGTGTTCGACATCACTTCCTTCCCCTGGTGTGGATGGCGCCAACCTTGGTAACAACTTATGTGCCCATCAGTCGCACCGTCGTAGCCATGAACGGCAGAGATATGGTCGTTGTAGTGCTTTTATTTACCCGTTGCACATCTCTCACCATGCTTCATAATATTAACTATCTTCATGACATTCTTATTATTATCAGTGATTGCGGAATTCACGATGTTATGCTCCACCTACACACAACCTGATACTAGACTAACCCCCACCTCCTCTACACCCCCCCCCCCCCCACACACACACACTACAGTGGGCAACATCTGTTGGCCGACCATAGCATTTCCCCCAGCTGTTTCGAAACTTCAGACTCAAGGCTATTCGAATCCTCACTGTAGATGGGTAGTGGACACGACTTTGGTGCACGATAGTACCTGTGGATGGCTCATTGCTATCCTTAGGTTTACCTGTTGCTGCACAAACCAAAACATCATGAGAAAAACCTCCCTTGTGATTAATAAGTTCCTGAAACTCCATTATATTAATATCAGGAGTTGTAATAGCTTCAGACACCTTACGCCTTACCTGTATAGGAACACTACATAAAATGATACTAAATTGTAAAACCTCCTCATAATCTTTCTCAAGAGCAGCAACACTCACGCTCGTGGCGGGCACTAGTAAACACAGCTGTAAGTGCTAGCTCCCAAATTTGGGATGTTTTCGAGCCTATTACATTATCTGAAGGATATATACTTACCTACTTGTGTATAAGGACCTGAGGATAAGATAGAATCGTCAAGCAACTTTGGTGTTGGGAACTTACTGTTTACCACACGAAAATAACTGCTCGGGGTCCCATCACTCCTGGCTGGGTGTTGTGGGATGTCAACATTGCCCCATGGAAAGTGAATTATCGCTTAAGAACTCTACAGGGAAGAGTAAAGAAAAGCTAGTATTGGACGAAGTTCTTGAAGACATTGAGTTGAGTAGTGATGAGTCTAATATAAGTGATGAAGCACAAGGGAAGTTCGAAAGTGAGAAAATACAGCTACAACAAGAGGTAGTGAAAAAGAAAGAAATTTTTAAAAGGATGGGGGAGACAAGCTGGCAAGAGGACAGTGAAAGCGGAGAAGTGAGAGAGGAGAAGAGACAAAAAAATCTAGGACAAAAAACGTGTGTGGGTGGTAATAATAATGGAAATAACAGAAAGGAGATAGTGGAGAATGGATCAAGAACAGAGCAAAATATGGAATTTGAAGGATGCAGACAAGAACACACACAAGGTAATGTTGGTCGTGTCAGGAAGAGATTAATTTTTCCACAGTCATGCCCGATGACCTTCCTTGAAAAATTAAAATGGGCAGTACAACTAGGACGGGAGCATCGCAGCTTTGAGCCTCTTTTGAAAGAAGGCACACACAAGCCTTATCATACAGTGGGGACCATGGAGGCTGTGGAAATGTTGACAACTGTTGGGTACAAGGGATTACTGATGATTTTGCCAGAGGAGAGCGACTTACTACTTACAAAGGTTATAATCTTCAGGTACCCTGTAATACTAGATCCAGAATACTTATTGGATGACGAAAGATTTGTTTGGGTCAAGAGGCATTTAATAAGGGGCGAAGAGAGAAGCCAGGTTATTGCTCTAATGAGAGGAAAGGTTCCAGAGAAAGTGTTCTTCACAGGAGCAGGGTAAAGGAAGGTGGCACTATATGTGGAGGAACCAATAATGTGTGTCAAGTGTTGCAGATGAGGACATAAGGCCTGGAGCTGTCAACTGGACCCACGTTGTAGATTCTGTGGGAAGAGGCACGAATCTAGCAACTGTAAGGACAAGATCAATGCAGGAGAGAAAGTGCCGAGTCCATTGTCAAGCTTTTACAATTTGATTGATTGATACGTTTATTGAGATACAAAAAACATAAATACATCTCAAAGGGATGAAGTGACATAAGTCATCCCCACCCCAGTCCAGGAATGTCCCTCTCAGGGCTCACATAAATCCCAAATATTTCATATAATCAGTTATATACTGTACATACATAGTTATATTCTAGATGCAAAATTTCTATATTTCTTTAATATTTCATCTATTTTCCTATTTTTAAACATCCACTCTATTTGCATGGGGACATTACTTATATGGGCATTTCTATATACATTAAGCAATGGGCATTCCAGTATATAATGTGGCAGGGTAAGGGATCTGGATGTTCTACAAACTCTACATTCTTTATCCTGTTCACTTCTCTCAGCTCCAAGTTCCCAATAATATTTATATCCTAATCTTAACCTCATATACACTGAATCTTTCCACCTACTCCCATCTTCCCCATATGAAAATTTTGTGTTCATGAGAACATGATGGTAATGTTTCATTGTTTCACTTTTCTCGTATATTTCATTTCTTTTGAAATTATCTTCTATTGATTGTATTTTCCGTAATTTGCTCCTTAATTGTTTTAAGGTTTTAGTACATATTATGTCGATCTCGGCCTTTTCCGTGGCTCTTTTTGCTATTATATCTACTGCTTCATTAAGACCAATGCCTACATGTGAAGGGACCCATACAAATTGAACATTATGGCCATTTTTCCTTATTGTATTTACTAATTTTCTACATGAACCAATAATGTGTTCAAAGACTGGACTCCCACTGTTCAAAGAATCCAAAGCTGCCCTACTATCAACAAAAAAATATGCTTCTTTATACATATTTACAACATTTTCCAATCCTACTAAGATGCATATAACTCAGCTTGTGTTGATGATATAAAACTGCTCAACCGAAGTCCAATTTTGATGTCATCATTTCCTTGTTCTGTGTACTGTCTTATAAGGATCCCACACCCTGCCCTGCCATTTGACATAACTGAACCGTCATAACATACATGCAATGAGTTTATTTTAGGCAAATTACTAATCTTATTCCCATATAAAGCCCTTAACCGTCCTGGTTCATGTAATGATTTCTTCATTGTGAGAGGCACTATGTCTAACTCTACTTCTCGTTCTTCCCAGGGTGGATTCTTACAACTCTTCTGAACAGCTGTACACCAGTCTGCCAGATTAAATTTTTTAATAATATTTACTAATCCATTCATGTATCCTCTCTTGCCTTGCCTGCAGAAGGTCCTTTTATCTTTTAAACCATCATTTATATCTTGTACAAATTTACCCCCACTGTTCCCTCTCATTAATCGAACTGCTGCAACTGTATTAATTTCATTGACCCTCTGTGAAATGCTCTGTAACCCTAGTTCCATTTTCATTATCTCAATCATTGCATTCTTTGACACCCTAAAATTATTTTCATTGCTTCAATTTGCATGATCTCAAGCTTCCGTAGCCTTCCTTCACCAGTACAAGAGAGGACAGGTGCTGCATAGTCTATAAGTGATCTGATGGTAGAAATATACATCACTCTCAGTATGGGTACCCCAGCACCTTTACCACAACATACTAGAGCCCTCAAGGGCTGTAATCTTGCTCTACATTGAGTGAGGACATGATGTATTTCTGCCAATTTACTTTCACAAGTAAAGCCAATATACATTCCTAAATATTTATACATTGACACTTTCTCAACAATTTTTCCATTCAGAAAAATGGATTCAGTTCCTCTTCCTTTACATTCACACTTGGTTTTTTCTTCATTGATAACTAAGCCCATCTTTTGAGAAAGAACACTAAAATTATTTAATGCAATCTGCAAATTTTTTACAGAGTTTCCTTGAAATAAGATGTCATCTGCATAAATGATGGTTACAACTCCTTTGGGATATTTGTGTGAGGCTATCTTGTTCATAAACACATTAAATAACATTGGACTCAATACTCCCCCTTGGGGAGTGCCTAGTTCAAGTGCTCTTTCCTCCGACAAACATCCCTGATACCATACACAGATTCTCCTTCCATGCAAGTAGTCACCTATCCAGTGTAACAACTTTCCTGATACCCCTAGAGCAGCCAGTTCATTCATAACTACTTCACTGTGAGCTTTATCAAATGCTCCTTGTAAATCCACAAAAACTCTACATCTGTATGCAGCATTTGATAAACATTTTATAACACAGTCTGAAGTACATTTCCCTTCCAAAAAAACAAATAAATTACAAGATAGATTTTCCCCCACAATATATACAAGCCTATTTAATAATACTCTCTCCATCATCTTGGAAAAACAAGATGTTAAAGACACTGGCCTGTATCCACCAGTTGCCTTAGGGACAGGAATAACTATCGCTTTCTTCCATTCTGTTGGTAATCTACCCTCTGTATAGCTCATGTTGAATAAATCTAATAATGGACTATTTTCCATACCAACTAAGCAGTTCAAAATTTCATAAGTCACACCATCTTCGCCTGGTGCTGTAGATTTTCCTTTTTTAACAGCATTTAATAACTCATCTTGAGTAATATCTACACATGTTACATCACAAATATTTAGAGCTGATGAAATAAATCTTCTTCTTTCATTTTGCCACTCATCTAATGCTTCTATTGTCCTGTTAGGCAGGGAGGCAACACTTGCTGCTTTAGCCCATTTGTCAACCAGTTTATTAGCTTCTTCCTCTGGATGAGGATGACTAATAAAATTACTCCTTTTTCCTCTAATTTTGTTAATATCCTGCCATATTTCTTTGAGATTTTTACTCTCCCCAATGTGCTGTGCAAAGTCTTGCCAATATTTCTCCCTTGCCTCCTTCCTAGCCTGCCCACATATTTTGGCTATATCCATGAAGATTTCCCTATCTTCTTCTCTTCTACCATTCTTTACCCAATCTTTATGTGCTGCCCTTAACATTTGTATCCATCCCTTCAACATTTTGTTATTGGTATAGCAGTGTTTCCTAGCCCATGTGTCTTATCATTTATCTTTTTCTGTGTTGACTTAGTTAAATATCTTTCTATCTCCCCAACTAAGTCATTATAAAAGCTATCCATACAGACTGGTGTATAATTTCTGTACCATTTCTCTATATTTTGGGTAAACACTTCTGTGTCAGCCTTGTTTAGTTTCAGTCTCTTCCTCCTATATCTCACCTGTCTCTTCCCTAATGGTAATTGAACATACACAACAAAATGGCCACTGACTAGCTCCCTTATTATCTCACATTCTCCCTGGACTCCCTGACTGCTTATCATGCAAGCATAGTCTAACCTTCCTCCTTTAATATGAGTCACTTCCTCATTTCCTAACAAGTAAGCATTTGGGTGATCTTGTAAAAATTGCCAAAATTTTATACCATTACTATTAATTCTCCCCATTGTTTCGAGTCTTGGATGTCGAGCATTAAAATCTCCTACAGCCAAAGTTGAGCCCAAAAACATGCAATCTGGTAAGAAGTTGAGGTCAAAACAGCCTCCAGAAATATACAAATTTGCTATGTTCAATTCTCCTTCCTTCAAATATAACTTTATACAGACACTTTCTATTCCTTGTACTCTACTTGGGCTTCCAACTAGTTCTGCTGGTATGGAATTCTTAATGTATGTTGAGACCCCTCTTATACCTTCACCTGAATAGAGATGAAATCCCTTATATCCAGACAGTTTTAGCAGGTCGCCTTTCCTGTCCCCAGTCTCTTGAAGGGTAATTATGTCAATATTATTTTTAAGGGTAAAGTAATGTACACCTGTGACTCTATTTCGTAGACCATTAACATTCCAGGACATTATCTTAAGGCTAGCTAGATCCATGATCAATATTTACACATTTTATATCCTTTCCAATGAGATTCTTTAAGAAGGCCCAATCCTCCTGCACAGATTCCCATTTCCTCAAAAGTTTCTCTTTATCAGCATCTTTACACTTTACCAACACATTTTTAGAACTTTCAGTTGTTGCTCCCTGCACTACACAATCCTTTATTTTCCTCTCCTTCCCTTTAATAATTATTTTAAGCACTGAATTTTTCAAAAGCTTGAGCTCTTCACTTTCCTCTTTCCCTTCTAATTCTACATTATTTACAGCTTTGTTTTCCCTTTCTTTATTTATCACTGTATCAAGTCTTTTCTCTATCACTTCTATTTTCTGACCTAACTTTTGCAAAAGCTGAAACATCTTACGCACCTCTTCTCCCAGAATTTCTTGCACAGTTTTATCACTAACCTGGAGGGCTGCACCACTACTCTCACTTGCTACTTGTTTATTACTCTGTTTGTCCCTGGCATCAACAACTCTTCCGGCCGCAAGCGCAGTCCTTATCCTTCTTGAATCTTCATGCCAGGCTTTCTCAGGGATCACTGTCTCCACTGTGTGTGTGTTCTCCTGCTATCTTGTCGCTGTCAAACCACAGCGTACTTCTTCAGTGTTCTCTGAATAATTCCTTTGTTGGTCAACAAGGTACGCATATTTGTGTCTGGCTTCAGAGACAGGAGCGTGATAACTTGAGTCGAGGGTGTCAAGGGCAAGTAGTGAAGATAGAGAGTCAGTGATGATGAGACTGTCAATGACAGTGGTTTCAATGAATTTAATAGCTGTGAGTATGGCAACTAATTCAGTTTGTAGAGTGGATGCCCAGTTGTTAATTCCAACTCCTTTCTCAATTATATTACCGTCAGGTTGAGTCACAACAATAGCACTTCCAGCCCCCCCACAGGCAGTGTTAAGAGATCCATCAGTGTAGATGGTCTGTGTGATATTATCATCAGTCTGTAGAGTGTATATGTGTTCAAGACCTCTCACTTTGGCAGTGTGTTGGAGATAAATACTTTGTATAATTAATTTTTTTAGGCGGATATGTCGGTATTGTGATATCGAAGGGAACTGTCTGCCATGGTGGCAGGAAGCGCTGTTGTGTCTCAACTTTGTACAGGTGGTCTAGTCCAAACATCTTCATATGTGTAGCTGTAATCTGGATCCATTTAGACTCACCATTCCCATGGTTCATACATTCTAGCAATTTTAAGGATCTAATGTTCTCACGATCACCACGCAGAAGCCTCAGGGCTATCATGAGGTTGACTTCAATTATTCTATCTTTAACACTGGGTATACCTAGTTCTTTCCTCATATTAAGTACTTTAGGGCTTATGGGACATCCTAGGATAATTCTGAGGGCTTTATTTTGCATTTTCTCGAGCTTGTCAACGCCTTTCCCGTCACGAAGGACCAGGGCTAGTGCGTCGTAATCTATCAGAGATCTTATATAGCCTAGGTACATTGTTTTAACAATTCTATTACTAGCACCATAGTGTGGCCTGTACCCCGCTACACTTCTAAGAGGTCTCAGTCTGTCAGTGCATTGCCGGGTTAGCTGTTGTCTGGCAGGTAAGGTACATGGGACGGAGACACCAAGATATTTAAAAGAAGAAACATAGTCAATAGTGTTGTTACCTATCTTGAACTTGGCGGGGCCGCGTTTGCGGTTACCAGCTTGTTTGTTGAACACCTTAGTTTTCTCACTGGAGATAATAAGACCGAGGTTCTCACAGACTGCGTATACATGGTTCAGGGTGGTTCTGACCTCACTAGGGGAAAGGTCACGGCAGGGTTAGCTCCCGAGGGATAATTATCAGATATGGCCAGCGTTATGTGTGGTCTGGGGTCTGCGAGTTTGTTGGCCAAGCTGGAGTGGGCCATGGAAGAATTGGAGAGGGCCAAAGAAGAAATAGAGAGGGCCACGTTGGAGAACATGAAATTAAAAGAAGAGATGGCGAGATTGAAGGGGGAGGCGGGACAGGGAAAGCCAGTGTCTGACGAAAATTCAAGCGAGTGGAAGGTTGTAAGGATACGTCAACAACGACATCAGCAGCTAAGTGTACCAACTCGTTCAGTCCCTTGATAGACGAATTGGACGTTAGTACAGTCAGGGACAGGGCTGACAAGGAAGGTATAAAAACTTTAATTGTTGGTGACTCACAGGTAAGGTACTTGGACAGGGCTTTTTGTGGTAAAAACATAAATAGGATGAGGGTATGTTTGCCAGGAGCTGGGGTGGGGGATATAATTGACAGGATGGACAATATCTTGTCTGGTAATGGGAACAAACCCATTATCTGTCTCAGTGCAGGAGGCAATGATATTGGCCGGTGTAGGAGCGAGGAGCTTCTTGATAAGTTCAAGGCAGCTATAGATCGTATTAGGACTAAGGGAGGGATCCCTATCATATGCGTTGTCCTGCCTAGAAGGAGAGTTGGCAGTGAATGGTTGTCAAGGGCAGTTGGTGTCAACGACCGTCTTGACAGATATTGCAAGTCAATATCAGTCCCATTCATTGACAACTGGGACAACTTCTACGGCAGAAGGGACCTTTATGCTAGGGATGGGGTGCACCTGTCTAGGGATGGAGTAGCAACCCTGGCTGGGGCTCTAGAGGGGGCAGTTCAAAAGATATCGAAGTCTTTAAACTGCTACGGTAACATATGAGCACGGGGGTGGAGGAGACTGCAGTGGGAGCGGGTAAACAAAGTGAAAGATTACAGGGAAATAGTGTTAGGAATGATGACAAAACTAAATTAGACAGGGAGTTTAAAACTAAACGCGGTAAGGGGAGGACTCAGAACACTACTAACTTAAATGTATACTACGCGAACAGTAGAAGTATGAGAAACAAAATGGATGATTTATAGGGCCTTGGTATGTACCGAAAAAATCGATATAATAGTGTTATGAGTTGGGGATTTAGAATATAGTTAAAAGTCTACCCAGATCCCAACAGGCAACAACAATAAAAAAAACTTATACAAACAAAGACAATCGGACTATAAAAGGGTAGACAAAGGATGCGAGTTTTTGTTGTGTATAATAAAGTACCATAAATTCCTTAACAAAATATTCAGCTTTCTATAATTTACCCTTAACCATACTTAACCTAAACATACGCAACATTGGCTTAACAGTATATACATATTTATACAACATACAACAATCTGAAGCAAGTGGAGGTGGGAGGCAATATAGGATTACAAATACTCAAGTGCGGTGCTGAGGTGTCTGACGAGTAAGGCTGAGTATTGAAGAAGATGGTAGGTAGTCACTGTGCCGTACGCTTCCAGGATAGGTGATCCTAGTGTGGTCACTTCCCAGAGTGAACTGAACTCTCCTCGACCCGGAACTGATGAGGAAGACTTGGAGGAGGTGACGCAACAACCAGGATATGGAGAAAGGAAAGTGGTCACTAAGACTAGTCATACTCGGGTTTCGTCCCTAGATGGCGTTGCTCGTGGTGCTGGGTAGGTAGATCATGACAATAGATGGCGTGGTTCGTAACACACCCCCCCTCCAAAGACCTCCGTAGCGTGGGCGCGAAGGAGGTGATCACCTGGTGCGTCTGGAGAGTAGCTGCTGCATTTCCACTGGAGCTCGGGATAAGGAGTCCGCAATCAGGTTGTCCACCCCCTTTATGTGCCGGACTTGTAGATTATAGGGCTGGGTGAAGAGAGCCCAGCGGAGGATTCGCTGGTTGGAGGTCTTGTTGGTTTGGATGAACGTGAGCGGGTTATGGTCGGTGAAGACTAGGGTGGTTTGTGGGCGAGATTGGAAGTAGCATTCAAACTTCTTTATTGCCAACACCAGAGCCAGGGCCTCCTTCTCTATGGTCGAGTAGTTGGTCTGATGTTTTTTCAACTTGGCGGAGTAGTATACCACAGGGTGAAGGACATCAGTGGTTGGGTCGGGTTGTAGGAGCACAGCCCCCACTCCGACACCACTAGCGTCGATTTGCAGATGGAAGGGCAAGGTGTAGTCAGGGGGGTGGTCTAAAGGCTTGGAGGCAAGGAAGGCTTTGAGGCGGTGGAAAGACTGGTCGCACCTCTGGTTCCAGATGTAAGAGACCGCAGAACTGGTAAGGTCTGTGAGGGGTCCGGGCACGCTGGAGAAGTTACTGCAGAACCGACGGTAGTAGCCGCACATCCCCAGGAAGTGCATGAGTTCCTTCCTCGTCCTTGGAGTGGGGAAGGACAAGATGGCTTTAACGTTTGCATCCTTGGGTCTCACCAACGATATGTCCCAGGTAAGTCACTGAGACCCGGTCAAAAGCAGATTTAGCTGGGTTTATGGTGAATCCAGTCTCTTGCAGTCGTGTGAACAGTACCTCCAAACGCACCAGATGTTTGTCCCAGCCGTCCGACACCACCACCAGGTCATCCAGGTAGGCGAACGTCCCATCTAGGTCCTGAATCAGGTAATTGATTGCCCTCTGGAATGTGGCCGGAGCATTAGAAAAGGCAAACGCCATAACCAAATATTGAAAAAGACCAAATGGAGTTATAAATGCTGAGATTATTTTTGCCCTATCCGTGAGTCCCACTTGATAATATCCTTTCAACATGTCCACCGTAGTAATAAATTTTGCACAGCCTATGCTGTCTATTATATCTTCAATCAAAGGTAAAGGGTAGGAGTCTGAGACAGTGACCTGGTTCACTTTACGATAATCGGTACAGAAACGAAAACTGCTATCGGGTTTTGGAATGAGAAGGCAAGGTGAAGCCCAGGGGGAGGTACTAGGCTGAGCTAAGTTATGTTTTAACAAAAAATCTACCTCCTTTTTCATAATTTCTCTTTTTTGTGGATTTAGCCGATATGTTGATTGCCTAATGGGTTGTACATCATCTGAGATTAGCTTAATATCATGTTTAAGTATATTGCAAAACCCTGGGAGGTCTGACGTGACTTTAGGAAATGTTGATAATAACTTAGTGAGATCTTTTGCTTGAGATGGATTCAGAACAGAAAAATACTCATCCAAATTGTTGAGTATGTGACTGTTAGCAGGGTTTTCTTTAGGTAGAGGGAAGTCTAAATTCTCCAATAGGTCCATGTCATCTGTCTCCGGCTCCGGCCCTGACAAAGCCGTATGCAATACAGGTAGGCTTATAGCCTCTGGGATGTCTTCCTCTGACTGCCTGGAATGGTAAAGTTTCATGAGATTAATGTGAACAAGTTGTGAATCTTTTCTGCGATCAGGAGTATGAACTATATAGTTGAGGGGAGATAGTTTATTAGCATTGATTTGAAAGTTTTGATGGAACCGTTCCAAGCAACCTTGGGATTGTGGGTGGTAAGCCGAAGATGTACAATGGTCCACACTGAGGTCTTTCATCACCTGTTTGAAAAGATTGCTTGTAAAAATGTTGCCCTGATCGGATTGAATCTCTTTAGGAATGCCCACTGAAGTGAAAAGGTGCAAAAGAGGTTTGATTACATTTTTTGAAGTGATGCTTTTAAGGGGAAAAGCCTCAGGATAACGTGTACTGGTATCCATAACTGTGAGCAGGAATTGATTTCCCTTCTTAGTCTTTGGTAATGGGCCCACACAATCCACAACAATCTTTTCAAATGGTGTAGAAAATACTGAGATGGGCTTAATAGGAGCTGCTGGTATACTTTCATTTGGTTTTTCTACCATTTGACAAATATGACAATATTTTAGGTACTTTGACACATCCTTCCTAAGTCCAGGCCAGTAATAGTGTTGGAGGAGCTTTTTATATGTTTTCAGGATTCCCAAATGTCCTGAAATACCATCATGGGCAAGGGCAATTAATGCTGGTCTGACTGAGGAGGAAATTACCACTTTATGTATTTCAGACCATGTGTCTAGATGGGTAAGCTCAGGGGGTCTATAGGCCCTTATCAAAACCCCTTCCTGATAATAAAAACACGGAAGGGTGTTAAAATCTTTACCCTCAACTGCTGCATGATGAAGTTTATTCAAAGATGGATCAGAACTGTTGAGCTTTAATGAGCTCATCCTTACTAATGGTCTTATTGTACAGATCTTCTGTGGGTAGGAAGATATTGGAGGTGGTTTTAGATGAAGAGGGCCCATTTCGCACACTCTGTGACCGGGTGACAGCACGAGATGGGAAAAGGTGAGGAATAGTTTCTTCAAGGTCAGTGGTGGAGTTGACAGGTAAGGGAGAGTCGACTGTCTTTATGTTGGGAACCACTAGATCTCCTACCAAGTCATTACCCAATAATAAATGAATGCCGCTCACAGGCATTGGATCTTTCCTAATGGCTACTTGCACTTCCCCAGTAATCAAGGGACATTGGAGGTACTTTAGCTAAGGGATAGGAAGAATGGGATGAGAGATCTGAAATTAGAACACTCTCATTAGTAAATGCGGTAGATATATCAGGAATGACGTTAAACAGGAGGATAGATTGTGCTGCGCCCGTATCACGTAGTATACGAATAGGGAAAGAACGATTGAAATTTTTCCCTCATAGGTGAATGAAGAGAAGAGATCCTGATGGGGCCTTTCCACATTGGTGGTTGCTATTGGTTTGAATTTGGGATCCAGGGAACTACTTTTAGAAGTTCGACACTTTGGGTGTTTACAAGACTGGATCGTATGGCAGGGTTTTTTACAGTAAGAACAATAAAACTTGGTTGCATCACGGGGGGTAGGTGTGGGACCTTTCGACCTACCACTCACGTCCCCAAGGTTATCATCAGAGGAGGACCTAACATGCTGGAAAGTACCACGTTCCCTACTGCCCAGTGACTCCACCAGCAAGGCGTACGCATCAGCCAGCTCAGCCGCACGCCCTAAATTAACCTCTCCACGCTCCTCCACATGCTTCAAGATGTGAAATGGTATCTTGCTTTTCCACTCCTCCAGGACTACCAAGTTTAACAAATCCTGAAATGTGGAGGTCTCTTTAGCCTCTAACCACTTCTTGAAAAACCTAAGCTTTTCTTGAGCAAACTCAACAAAGGTGTGTGAAAATGTTTTGGTTAGTTTACGAAACTTCTGCCGGTATCTATCTGGCGTGATAGCATAAGAGGTGAGGATATTCTTTTTTATGTTATCATAGTCATCAGTCTGGTCAAAACAGCTATAAACTCTATGAGCCTTACCACATAATTTAGGAACTAACACCGACACCCACTGGTCCTTAGGCCCCTCATTCTTCCCGGCTATGTTCTCAAAAGTCCTAAATGACCCGTCCATATCGGATTCATCAATTTCGGGAACAAGGGAAGAAGCATTAGCAGGGTTAAAAGCAGCTAGTCTCTCTTTTAAGGCCACTTCTTTTGATTTAAACTCCGATGTTAAGGTGACTTCTGTCTCTTTCACCTGTAGTTCTTTCAGTCTAACCTCCTGCACCAACTTGACCTGTTCCAACTTTTCCTCATGCTCCAACTTGGCCTGTTCCAACTTTCCCTCATGTTCCAACTTGGCCTGTTCCAACTTGTCCTCATGCTCCAACTTGGCCTGTTCCAACTTGGCCTGTTCCAACTCATGCTCCAACTTGGCCTGTTCCAACTTTCCCTCATGCTCCAACTTGGCCTGTTCCAACTTGGCCTGTTCCAACTCATGCTCCAACTGGAGTTCTTTCATTTTGATTTGGAACTCGAACCTAGCTCGTTCTAGTTCTAAGGCGTCTACTCTTTGTGTTTTTTCTTGAGGGCTAGCCAGACCTGAGGCAACTTCTGAGTGAGGAGGGGTGGTGGATAGTGGTTGAAGTATCTTGGGCATGGGCGTTAATTGGTCAACAGCGGATTCTTCTAAAACTTCTTGTTGAACCAACATTTCAATTACCTGATTTTTTAACATTTCCTTAGTCAGTTGCTGTGAATATGGGATATTGTAAATAGGTGGCTATACTTTTCCATTCTTTCTTCAGGATATTAACACGTAATTTAGCTTCGGAAGGATTTTCAATAATATCCTGGAGATCAAAACCTGAGGTGGCCATTGTTAAGAAAAACTAGATAAATTAACTAATGGCCAAAAAGATAAGATAAGTGGATTACCCTAGAAAATATCACGGCAGTGGATAACCAGAAAGTCCAGGAACCTACCCAAGTTATACCTAGGGAAATTACACTTATGAATATTGTTCTTCTGATAAGATCCTTAGATAAGGATAAGAGACTTGGAAAGATACTTGAAACAGGAAGGGCGTATTACGGCATTAATATAAAGATCCGGATAAACAACCCTTGAGTTACTTTATTATTGACCCCGAATGAGATAATGAGAAGAACGATATTTGAGGCTTTATAATTATGGGGTCCTGGTAGAGCGGAGCGTCCCAAGATATTACTTCACCCTAAACTAGTGACTATGGAACAGCCTACTCTGGAGCGAGGGTACGGCATTAAACAGATCCGGATTCTTCCCTACACTCGATAAGACTTGCTACACGCCTGCCTACATGTAATAACAGGTAAGCCTTATGACACTCGGACCCTAATATCCTATGTCTGTCACTCTTACTGTACGATAATACCAATATATGCACACACATATGAAGGAAACTTTAAACCACCGTAAAGCAATTGTGAACAGAAGTGACTGGGAGGAATAATTAACAAGGAGTATCAAGGGGGAAGAAATATGGCACTTAAGGTCGGGTCCTGTCACGGTCGCCATTTGTTATGAGTTGGGGATTTAGAATATAATTAAAAGTCTACCCAGATCCCAACAGGCAACAACAATAAAAAAACTTAAACAAACAAAGACAATCCGACTATAAAAGGGTAGACAAAGGATGAGAGTTTTTGTTGTGTATAATAAAGTACCATAAATTCCTTAACAAAATATTCAGCTTTCTATAATTTACCCTTAACCATACTTAACCTAAACATACGCAACATTGGCTTAACAGTATATACATATTTATACAACATAAACAATCTGAAGCAAGTGGAGGTGGGAGGCAATATAGGATTACAAATACTCAAGTGCGGTGCTGAGGTGTCTGACGAGTAAGGCTGAGTATTGAAGAAGATGGTAGGTAGTCACTGTGCCGTAGGTTTCCAGGATAGGTGATCCTAGTGTGGTCACTTCCCAGAGTGAACTGAACTCTCCTGGATCCGAAGCTATTGAGGAAGACTTGGAGGAGGTGACGCAACAACCAGGATATGGAGAAAGGAAAGTGGTGACTAAGACTAGTCATACTTGGGTTTCGTCCCTAGATGGCGTTGCTCGTGGTGCTGGGTAGGTAGATCATGACAATAGATGGCGTGGTTTGTAACAATAGCATTCACTGAAATATGGATCAGCCTAGACACACGTGAGTTACCGGTCGAATACCAAATTGCGGGTTACAAACTGTTCCATACTGATAGGCAGACCAGGAAAGGAGGCGGAGTAGCAATCTATGTGAGGGATAATCTGAAGTGTGAAATGAATAAGGAAATAAAAACTGAGCGGAATACAGAAACAACTTGGATAGAATTAATCGACGGTAGGGAAAAATTAATCACAGGAGTAATATATGGACCTCCCAATCTTGATAGAGTGAATGAGCGACTTATCTGGGATGAAATGCGTAGGGCTTCCATACACAACAAAGTCTGTATTGTAGGCGACTTTAACCTTGGCCAAATAGATTGGACTGACCTTACAGGTAACTCAGAATCAGAGGATTTTCTCGAGACGATCCAGGACTGTTTTCTACGTTAACATATAACCGAAACCACCCGGGGTAATAATATACTCGATTTAGTTCTGTCAAACAGAGAAAACCTCATTAGCAATGTCGAGGTAGGGAACGAACTTGCAAACAGCGATCACAAAGAAATTAGATTCCAGTTAGATTTTCAGGGCAGACGTAAGGAAAATTCCACTAAAGTACCAGATTTCAGAAGGGCAAACTTTGACAGTTTAAAGAGGCAGCTGAGAGAGGGGGTGTCGCGCTTGGCCGTGAACCTGACAGATGACACGGACCTGATAACGAGATCTGAGATTGCCGAGTTCCACGACAATTTAAATAGTGAGTTACTTAATGCACAAAGGCAGAACATACCATACAAAAAACTCAGATCAGACAACAATGACCCTAAATGGATAAATAATTATTTAAAGAACATCGTTGGCCAAAGGAAGGCTATAGGTAGAAGGATAAATCGTGGCGAAATTCACCTCCGGGGTTATTATAGGGTATTGGCGAGTAGGGTTAAAACCGAGATAAGGAAAGCCAAGAGGAATAATGAGGTAAGGATTGCAAGGGAGGCGCAGACAAACCCCAAAGTATTCTACCAAATGTATCAAACTAAAACACGAGAAAAGATTGGACCAATACGGTCAGACACCGGTGAGCTCACTGATAACGACAGAGAAATGAGCAATAATTTGAATAAATATTTTTCAACAGTTTTCACCCCCGAAAATTTAAACATGATACCCGGGGCACCGACTTTATTCAGAGATAGTGAAGAAAACAAATTAAGCGAGATAGTAGTGACTAGTAACGATGTTAGTAAGCAAATAGACAAACTAAAGCCTAATAAGTCACCTGGTCCCCATGAGATATTTGCCAGAGTTTTATAGAAATGTAAGGAAGAGCTTAGTATGCCCTTAGCAAAGTTGTTTAACATGTCCTTAAAAACAGGTGTAGTACCAGAATCCTGGAGGATAGCGAATGTAATACCGATTTTCAAGAAGGGGGATAGATCACTATCCTCTAACTACCGCCCAATCAGTCTAACATCAATAGTAGGCAAATTACTGTAAGCAATCATTTCAAACTCTATTCGAAATCACCTGGAGAAGCACCGATTGATCAATGATTTCCAGCATGGCTTCACAAGCGGACGTTCATGTCTAACTAAGCTATTAACATTCTTTTCATCAGTTTTCGAATCGGTGGACGAGGGGCACAATTATGATGTGGTATATCTCGACTTTAGCAAAGCCTTCGACAGAGTCCCCCACGAAAGACTAATTAGAAAGGTAGAAGCACATGGCATCAAAGGTAATATCCTTAAATGGATTAGGGCGTGGTTACAGGACAGGAAACAGCGAGTGAGCATTAATGGCACTCCACTTGTGACGTTGCTCCAATGGGACATTGGAGCAACGTCACAAGTGGAGTTCTCCAAGGCTCAGTACTTGGACCATTATTATTTATTATATTCATAAACGACATAGATATCGGCATAGACAGCAACATAAGCAAATTTGCTGACGACACTAAAATAGGACGTGTTATTAAATCTGACGAGGACTCCACAAAACTACAGGAAGATCTAAACAAATTTTTCGAATGGTCTGAAAAAGGGCAGAT
Source organism: Homarus gammarus (assembly GCA_958450375.1). NCBI lineage: Eukaryota > Metazoa > Arthropoda > Malacostraca > Decapoda > Nephropidae > Homarus > Homarus gammarus. The sequence continues at coordinate 222,943 of CAUDMG010003430.1, read as the reverse complement.
GAAATTCAACGTGGACAAATGTAAAGTACTCAGTATAGGAGAGGTAAACAGGGAAACCAGATACCATATGAACAACGATGCCATAGAGAAATCCGACTGCGAGAGAGATTTAGGAGTAATGATAAGTAGGAACCTTAAGCCAAGTAAACAATGTGTTTTTGCTCGTAACAAGGCTAATAAAGTACTTGGGTTCATACAAAGGAGTGTTAGTTACAAGACTAGCGAGGTCCTCCTAAAACTGTATCTTGCTCTTTTGAGACCACACCTGGATTACCCAGTTCAGTTCTGGTCACCATATTACAGAATGGATATAGAATCCTTGGAAGGAATTCAGAGGAGAATGACAAGACTAATCCCAGGCATTAGGAACCTTGAGTATAGAGACAGGTTAAAGCATCTTAATGAAACCAGTGTTGGACGGAGGTGAACAGTGGTGAACAGTG
>CAUDMG010003430.1:75000-217500 GCA_958450375.1 Homarus gammarus | reverse complement strand
TTAATGCATCCCCCAGACAAAGCAAGTGCCCTAATGAATGGAAACCGCATTTGTCACCCCTATCCCCAAGGTTCCCACCCCACAGTCCCCTAGTGACCTGAGGCCAGGTGTCATTACCCCCATTCCCAGTCTACTCTCTGAAGACTTTGTTTTTGAATGGGCATTTGCTAGTATTTACCAAGGAACTAAGTAGGTTTAGTGAGCCTTCATTGTCAATTTATTGATTTAAGACGAGCGAGAGAGACGTATCCAATGGAAGGAAAATGCCACAAAAGGCCTCGGAAGTATAAACAACATCTCCGACATATCCAATATGTCCCCAGGAATCCACCCCGTGGCAGAACCATCCACCTTCGCCATTCCGACTGTGATGAAGTACAAGAATCCCAAAGAAACCGAATTCAACCATGCATACGAGGTAGTGGTAGCACTGGAACTAGAATACAAGATTATCAAGTTCAGTGTGAAGCCCAATCTAGTTGGAGACCTGATACTTCCCCCCCCAAGACCACAACACAGCCAACATCCTCAGCGAGGTCACCAACCTCAACGGGAAGACGGTCAAGATAATACCATTAGACCCGGAGGGGAAAACAACCAGAATGGTCCGACTACGATATCCTCTGGAACTACCTGTAGAAGTCATCATAAAAAATCCAAAAGTAACCAAGGCAGACAAAGCAAGTGCTAGTGGACATCAAGGGGACAGTTCCCAGAAGAGGTAGACCTAGGCAACTGGGGGACTTAGAAGTATCGTTTTTTTGTCCCAGAACCACTACGATGTTACAAATGTCAGAAATTTGGACATCACCAATCCAGATGCCACAAAAAAGTGAGATGTGGCATTTGCAGCCAAAGCCACAAGACAGAAATGTGTATTCAAAAACACAAAGAAGGAACCACCACAACAGCCAAGTGCCCAAGTTGTGGAAAGAAACATCACGCTTGGAGCACATCGTGCCCAGAAAGGAGAGAGCGAATGAAAGTTGCAATGGCAAAAATTCAACCACAAAACACAACAGAAGCACCTCAGACCACATTCGTGTGGGGTCAACAGCGACAGAAAACAGTCAACTCAACACCCACTCCGCCCCAACTGTCAGAGGATTCCTTTCCTACACTTCCCCCACCAGGCTACAGGACAAAATTGAAGACAACGGGACAAAATCAGTCCATGCAGGTAACCATGACAAATCAGTGGACTCCACAACCACAGCTCACGAGCTGTATAGCAGTAAAAGCACAGAACACTCCAGTATTGGTGGAGAACACCATATTGCCTGGGACACTGCAACCCCCTCAGGCGACTACCCAACTGAATACACCCCAGCCTGCCAATCTACAAGCGGCATTCACAGAAGAACAAATATAACAGATGATCACCATTATGATACTGACTTTCTCTACTATAATAAAGAAACAAGATATCAGCACCGAAAATATAATAAATGCTGTTATGACACAGCTCACAGAAAAGATGAAGGAAGACCAGACCCCCAAAACTCCACAACTACAAGTGGAACAGACGACGCCCTTGAGTCAGATATCAGACAAGAAGAAGAACTTACCATCCGAGAGATCACTCAAAACCGTGAAACCTCAAGCCCCTCGCAACAGATCACAAGGAATAGAACAACAAGCACAGACCTCCAGCAAACACACGATCACAGGCAAGAGCGACTGCACCCTGAAGAGAGAAGAAAACACTCCCGAGATACCTCCCAAAACAAGCGAAATTCCACCTCTTGCTCCTCCCTTAGAGCAGGTGCCCAAGAAACAGCCACCACCACCAATGAACACACCATTCCTAACGGACGAGGAGGAGAGCGACTCAACCATGAACGCCGAGAGCAACTACATCACCAGTGACGATGTCCAAAGATAAATAATTCCGCTTGCCTGGATACCAACAGTACTCTGTACCAAAGGGGCCCAATTCCAATGGCAGCATGATTCTCGTCAGGGCGACCATCCCCAGTTCAGAAGTAGAACCAGTTCACTGTGGAGATGGAGTAGAGGCACAAGCTGTTTGGATACACCTGGCAAACGACAGTCTTGTAGTATACAATGTTACAGCCACAGTAAGATAAACTGGGAGAGAGAGAGAGAGAGAGAGAGAGAGAGAGAGAGAGAGAGAGAGAGAGAGAGAGAGGCAGTGCTGACAACGTGTTGTGTGTTGTTGACGTGTTTCAATACGAAACAGATAGTCCTCGCCTGGGGGCTGCTATTGCCGCCGACGGCAGTATGCCCATTTCTACAGGACAGACAACTCTTTGGTTCAGACCACTAGACCCTAAAACGTGAGTGATCGTGAAGTATTAGAATCTTATAAGAAACTCTAAATAACTTTAATAAGTATATTTATGTACTGTAATTTGATCATATTATACAACTTGTCTCCTGGTGTACTAACAAGTTATAATATGTCAGTTATATTTAAGATGTTAACAGGCTATGTACTGTATATTTATTGTATTATTCACACTATGTGTCCTGAGATAACAGCATTTGTTCTTTGACAGGTTTTGACCGAATTATATGGTACGTACACAACGTTGAGGGTTTATTTCTCCAGCAACAAACCAATAATGCTCCTATGAGCATTAACAACAATATCTATAAACCGCCACCCAAACGACTAGAAGCCGGTGAACTACTGACACAAGCAACACAGGAACTTGTGCTCATTGCTGGGGACTTCATTTCCCACCATCGAACGATCAATCCGACCACAACAATGAACCAGGATGGTCATCACCTAGTGGAACTGCTGTCAGATGTTCCAGAAATAACTCTCATTAATACTGGGGAACCAACACACATACTGGGAGGAACATTGGACCTCACATTCATATCCACTGAGTTCGTTCCAGTAGCTGCTCAGTGGGAGGTAGATGATGAACTGACCAGTGACCACTTTGTAACTACAACTACTTTGAGCTACTCCCTCCTCCCCCACGTCCCCCACCCAGATGGAATACCAAGAAAGCAAATTGGAAATTATATCAAGATGAACTCCAAAAATGGTATTCGAACTATGAACCAGCAGAAGATATTGACCAACTAAACCAGGACCTTACTGATACCATACAACACGCAGCAGCGAAAGCAATACCAAAAATAAACCCAACAAATAGACACCACAAAGACTACTGGTTCTACAGTGACGAAGTCAGAGAACAGAATCACAGAATCAACACATTCAGAAGACATCTCCGACAGCACCCTTCCCCTGAGGGAATGAAACTCTTGAGAGCTGACGTCCAACATGCTCGTCAAATTGCTCAGAAAATTAGGGAAGACAAATGGCTCGAGTGGTGTGCAACCTTTAATGCACACATCAGCCTGAGTGAACTCTGGAGAAAACTCAGGATAGCAACAGGAAAACTGCCCAGAGCTCCAGCTCACCCCCAGCCACTACAGGAAGCAAATCGCTTGGCAGAGCACTCTGCAGAACGCTTCTCATCAGCTTAACTACCTCCTGAAATAAGACTTTATCTACAGCAAGTACAACTGGAGAGAGAAGTAGTAGTCAGACATGCAATTGAACAAACTGATACCACAGACTGTCTGTTTGCTATAGAATAAATCAGAAGGGCCAGGAAAACAAGCAAAGACATCGCTCCTGGCAGTGATGGTATAACCTATTCATTGCTCAGCAACACAGGACTTGCTAGTGAGCTTGCTCTCCTAACAGTTATCAATGCATCATTGTCAGCAGGCAAACTCCCGTCAGCTTGGAACAGAGCAAACATTGTTCCTATTCCCAAACCCAATGATCCCCAGAATTTCAGATCAATATCACTAACAGCATGCATCGGCAAAAACGCCGAAAGGATGGTCCTTACACGACTCCTCTGGAAAACTGGACCACTTCACCACAGTATCTTTGGATTCACCAAAAGTCTCAGCACTGCACACAGTTTGGCCTCTCTCCTGGGATCGATTGGTCAAAATAAGGCAATCGTAGTATTCCTTGATCTAGACTCTAGAGAAAGCATTTGAGCTGGCAACTGCACAGGCCATTGTAACCACTCTGGCCCGGAAAGGCGTCACCCGATGCCTACTGGCTTGGATTGCTGACTATCTCCAAAACAGAACAAGAGTTACCTGTCAAGGACAAGTCTCAGATCACCAAAGACTGGAAAATGGCACAGCACAAGGAGGAGTTCTTAGTCCAATTCTCTTCAACATCCTCATGGAAAACTTGTGTCGGCTCCCCTTTCAAGAGGGTACCAAACTGCTGTGCTATGCTGACGACTTAGCACTAATAGTACATGGCAGAAACCAAATCAGCAAACTCCAAAGAGTACTAGACCTCATCAGTGAAGAATGTATGAGTCTCGGGCTCAAGATATCAATTCCAAAATCGAAAGCCATGAGGATTGGACACAATGAGCCGGTGATACAACTACAAATACAATGGGTCATTGTATACAAATACCTGGGCATCTATATTGACAAAGGCCTAAAATTGGACACTGAGATAAACTATCTAAAAGACAGAGTAGGCAAGAGAGTCAACATGATTAGCGCCATGACAGGACCCAAGGTGGGTGCGGGACATGTGGTCCTAAGAACGCTATATATATACACGCCATTCGATCATGAAGAGACTATGCGACACCGGCTCTTAACACACTGTCTGAGTGGCAGTGGGCGAAATTGGAGGTTGCCCAGAATAACGCTATGAGAGTCATTGTCAAGGCACCTATGTGGACAAAAATTGAAAACTTACACATGGAGACAGGTCTCAAGTCTCTCCAAACCAGAGCGGAACGATTAACAGCGTGCTTTGCAACAAAACTGATTACCAGGGCTCGGAAAGTGACATCAAGAATGGACTCTTACGAGCACTGAACCTTGACAGAGAAATCTTTAACATGAAAACATTGGCTTTTGTGCGCAGCTGACACTGTAAATCGACTGAAATTGAAAGACACAATCCTCAGCAAAGGACCTGATACAATGAGTCCAGACTACAGCACACCAGCACCTTGGAAGTACCCGTCAGCAGTCTTCAACATTCTACAAACTGGGACAAGAAAGGCTGACTGTAACCCAGATGAGCTCCGACAGGTACGAGAGAGAAGCATGAAGGCTCTAACACCACACAATAGTACAGTGTATGGACACAGACGGTTCCGTAGAGCCCACCAGTACGAAGGCAGGAACAGCCTTCACCATAGAAGGAGGTAACACGTCCCTTTGGAGAACCTCAGATGGATGCTCCACTTTGCAAGTTGAGCTAGCTGCCATACTTGGAGCCCTAAGACACGCTTCCATAAACAGTCAACAAGGCGTTGTAATACACACTGACTCACGATGTGCTATTAAGGCACTCCAATGCAGAGAGCCTAGAGACAACATTCATCTCATAACATCTGTTGTTGGCCTGCTGCAAGGGTTAAAACTACAAGATCGGCAAGTTATCATTAACTGGGTGCCCGGTCATATCGGATTCCCAGGAATGAACGAGCTGATGCTACTGCCAAGGCTGCGTTAGGACAACGAAACATTGAGATGAACATCCCGCCCAGTCAGGAACAGATAAAGAAGACCGCAATAACACGAACTGCCCAGTGGAAAATAGACAAACATAGAAAATTAACACCAGTATCACGATCGACCACGTGGTACTATCTGGTCACGAGTTATGAGAGACCACCACTCATGAAGGATATAACAAGAACGGAAGAAGTCAACTTCCACCGACTAATACTGGGATATCCGTGCATTTGGGAAATCATTGTACAAGTACCAGCAGAGCAGCGCATGCGCAAGACCTGCGTCAGCAGAGCCGAGAACTCACTGCAGCACAACCTCATAGAGTGCCCTGGAACACAATTAGCTAGGAGAAACATGCAACCCCCTATCACAGCAGAGAAGGTTGCCAAAATGCTAACCACCAACCACTCTCAATAAACCCTACAGTTTCTTACCGAGCATCCACCCCCACGCTAGTGGTGGAGATGTACATTTAACTAAAAAGATGCTGGTGTTTTATCCCAGCATTTTAGCTTAAGGTCCGCGTAAGTAATATTCCCACAAAAAAAAAATTGCAATAATGTGCTTAAATGACAGAACAGATCTTGGCAATGTGTCTAAGTATACAAGGCTACTGTATAATATTATGAATGAGTATGGAGTAAATAAATATTGCATTTCATTACAAACCTAGTTAAGATTTAGAGTTAGACCATGGCAGGAAGGATGAATTACAGTAGATATTTTACAGCTTGGGGGGGGGGGGGGGGGGAAGAAGATTGGCATCCCAGTTATTTACGAAATGTCTTTTTAAAGAAAATTTTTAGTTTTCCCAAGCGAAACACTGTACATATATATTGTGTTGGATTAGTATTAAGTAACGGTCAAGCGGGATGTGGTGTTTTTATACGGGAATATTTTATCAATGAGTGTTATTAAGATGAAACAGTTTGTAAAAGAAATAGTAACAGCACCTCATCCACGCTGGCTGAACTACTCGCAATTTGTGAAGGACTTCAGGTTGCTATAGAAAAATGTAAAGATACAAATATTTTTATTGATAGCAAAAATCCATGAAACTTTCATATTGTTAATATATGTAAACGACTGGTCATAGTAATGCAAGAAATGGAATGTACTTTGCAGTTTGTATGCATTCCATCTCATGTGGGGATTAATTTAAATGAAATGCTGATAAATTGGCCAAAAAAGCTGCAGAAAAGAGGTATATAAATATTGTTAGCAATGTAAGTATTAGAACGATAAAGAGGGAATGAAAAGAAAAAAGAAAGGAATGGGAAAAAGCAAGAAGAGAAGTGATTACCATATGTAGCGAGAGTTTTCAGCACTATTTGTATATTTTACAAAACACCAGTGTAACTTATGGTACTAACTGACCATCTGTTGATACTGTTATAATGAGACTAAGATTAGGATACAAATATTACTGGCAGATAAGTGGAGGGGCGGGTCAACCTTGTCAACTGTGTCATCTTAGGGATGCACATACACTACAACATTATGTACTCGGATGTGAAATAATCCAACCATACAGTAGCAGTGAGATCACAACTTTAAAGAAACAAAATTGTTGGATGATTAATAGTGGAAAGATTAAAATAATTCTTGCAATGTATAAAAGTTTTGCTACAAGGATATGACGTTTAACTTTGTGTAAGACTACATTATCTGTTCTTTTAATGTAGTAGAGTGTTCATTTCAAAATGAATGTTTTCATCTTTGTAAAAAAATAATCATTGTATTGTTATAACATTTATAACTTTTTGTAAGCCCCAGAAGGGGATGGCATAGGTGAGGGTTGGACTAGTATACTACCCTGTCCTTTTGATATAATAGTTTTATTGTCAATAAAGTATTTCAATTTCAAATTCAACATCGATGGTCGCAGTGTACTAACCTCCCAGTTGGCACACCTGACTATACCACGATGACGTAGTAACAACACCCGACGGTCGGGAACCACCATGGCCATTCTTGAATAATCGTTTAACTTTTCTTCCATCCTATTACTACCACCGGGACACCAAAGTATTTTGTACATGACGGCAGTTCTTGTATATGGGCCTAGGTCGTGCCTGTAATGTCTCCATAGTGACTGTCAATCCCGTGAGAGGACTTGACGACATCGTCTCGTAGTGTGTATCAGATAATGTTCCATTGCTAGCACGAATCATGAGATGATAAGTTATATTCATAATTGTTACCTCATCAATTGAGGTAGAAATTATATCGAAATGCAGTCAATTAAATTATTGTTACATACACGTGTTATTGTGCTCATTTCCAGATAGTCAAGTCCAGGGGGGCCGATATTTTTGGGGAGAGTGTACATCATGCAGGAGTTAAATAGGACAAAGCTCGGAATAATAATACGGGTTAGTATTAATATGGTCACTTATGTTATACTAGGCCTGTTAAGGTATATTATTTGGGACAGGAGTTCCTGTCCTACATTGGTAGCATGACACCGTCTGGGATTATAGTTACCAACGTACGTGGCTAAGTGTACAATTTCATGGTTAAAAGTAATTAAGTTTTCCTATGGGTCAACCACGATTTTACTCTCTTTCAAGACCGGGAATCCTAGTAGAAGATATCCAGGAATATTAACACCCTCGGCTACATAAGCTATGCAATTAAAATAACTATTTTCTAGCTCAACTTTAAACTGTACAGACACCAATCACTCGTACACCTGGACCATCAATACCTGTAATACATGGTAGAGGGATGTCCACCCTTATGTAAGAGTCAGTGGAAATAGCAGACATGGAATTTACTTCCATTGCGCTAACTTCAGCCCTGGTATCCATAAAAATGGAGATGCTAGTCTGATCTAGTCGACCCAAAACAACAAGCTCTTACGTATCTCTAACTGAAACATTGTAGTCACCGGAAGCTCAAACAAAACCATTAATTAAGAGGGTGCCTGTTGAGGCCACTGGGGTGTTTCCCATTGGGTTTGTGGTGGAGGTGCATTGAGGTTAGGTAGATGAAAGAAGGGAAGTTTCTTAGTGTTCCTTGGTTAATATTTTGTTCAAGTCTGACATTCAATATCATTGTGCGATCGCACCTGGTGAAAAGAACAGTATTTCTTGATCCCCTGCGGTGTTTTCTTGTTGACTGTCTGTTGGGTAGGCGGCTTGAACACAGAGGCGCTTTCAGCTGAGGGGGCCACTGAGAGAGGGGGTAAAGCCTTAAGTTGCCGACAATTTTGTATGGTGTTTATGTAATGCGAACAACCTAGATTGAGTGAACCATTGTGTGGCGTGAATGAGCGTGTGCACGAGTGCTGTCCTCTAGTGGCGTGATTGACGTGTGCACGAGTGCTGCTACTAAGGGTGTGAATGAAAGTTGGTTGTTGGTTGAATGTCTGATTAGTTAGTTGACATGTCACGAGGTTTCGTGAGTCTTGTATGTTACTCTGTAAAGGAGATTATGTTCTGCTGCACCAATGTTGCGGACCTCTCCCAGTAAATTGCATCTGTGAAGCCTGTGTTTCTTTGAGCCGTCGGCACCGAGTAGCATTTGAACATGGCGGAGTGAGTAGGATCCAATGCTCGTCTATTACGACTTGTTTCTACATATTCAAGATGGAGAAGCAAATGAAACAGCTGAAGGCGCTCCTGGTGCAACAGGCAGAGATGGCTAAGCAAGACTAAGAAGAATCCCAGCGTAGGGAAGAACGCATGAACCAAATCTTGGAGCATGTGGTCTCTCAGCAGGAGCCAAGTGGCCACAGCGCCACAAGTGGTAGTCAACGCCGCCCACTCCGGGGCAGGAGGCAACGGTCATGGGCTCGACTTGGTTAAGTCCCTGGGATTTCTAAGTCCGTCCTGGAACCCCCAGATAGTGCATGTCTCTTCACCGTGGGGCACCATCCGCTCAGCTGCTTGGGAACCTTCCCGTCACACACGGAGCTGGGAAACAAACGCACCAAGACGGTAGTATAAGTCGTCAAGGAAGTGAAGGGAGCCTTATTAAGCTAGTACGACTCCATTACCCTTGGTATCTTGCCAAAGGACTTTCTTGTTCAGATCCAGCCGGTTAGGCAAGGGAAGTTGACGGCAGGTCGAAGAAGCCGTGAACCTCCCTGAGCGAGTCGGGTTTCATCGCGTACTCCGCCTGTGGTGCTGCCCAGGTGGCCTCACGAACATGATCCCACGCCAGCACAGCACGCAGAGCATGCTGCCACTATAGTTGAAGCCTTTCCGATGATCTTCGGTGCTTCGTAGACGCTGCAGGAGATGGATGGAGGCCCCATACATATCCAGCTCGCTGACGATGCTCGTCCCTTTGCTGTAGCAGCGGCCCGCACGATTCCCGACAGCTGGCATAAGGAGATCAAAGCACAGCTGGATGACCTGCTTGGTAGGGCCATCATCGTCGGGGTGGGCTCCCCGACAGCCTGGTGCCACCCTATCATCCCAGCAGCTAAGAAACCATCTGGAGTGATGCTGTACTGTATGTTGACCTCACACGCCTTAATTGTTAGGTCCGAAGGCCAACGTACCCTGTGTGGTCCCCTCATGACGCCGTAGCTTCCATAGGATTGGGGGCATGATGGATCACCACCATGGACGCAAAAATAATGTACTTCCAGATAAGGATTGCGGACGAGGGCCAGGACCTCACGTACTTCATAACACCCTGAGGCTGCTTCAAGCTTAAGCACGCTGTCACGGGGCTAGTTTCATACGGCGACGAGTATAATCGATGCGGCGACCGAGCACTGGGGGACATCCCTCGGACGATCAAGATCGTGGACGACATCTTGGTGTACAATACTTCGTACAAAGACCATCTCGCCCACGTTATCGCCATCATAGAATGTTGTAATCGGTTTGGCTTCACCCTGAATACTGAACAGTTCATGTTTGCAAGGAACAGGATTGATTTCTGTGGCTACACCATCTGTCTCCAAAGCTACACTACAGACACTTGGAAAGTTAAGGCAATTGCAGATTTCCCTAGGCCACTGAACTTCACGGACCAAGGAACGTTCGTGGGTCTCACAAATGAACTGGGTGGTTTCTCCTCGGCGATAGCAGAGGGTTCGCATCCCCTCAGACCCACCCCCCCCTCCCCCCGAAGCCTCAGAATGAATGGCGCTGGTCGTCACAGCATGATGTAGCCTTCGAGAAGGTGAAAGGATAGTTGGTAGCTCCACCTGTCTAGGCATTTTCGACCCGTCTCTACTAACTGTACTGCAGACCGATGCATCCAGGATGAATGAATTCAGCTCCATTCTCCTCCAAAGACACAGCGAGTTGTGGAAGCTCGTACAGCGCGGATGGAGATTACTCACTGACATTGAATCATGGTATACTGTTATTGTGTTGGAAATGACCGTCATTCTCTGGGCAGTCAGAATATGCAGTACCTACCTCACAGGCCTTCCTCATTTTGATTTGGCTATTTATCAGATCCCCTTGGTTCGAATCCTCAACACTAAGTTTCTCGATGAAATTGAGAACCCTCGCCTCTAGCGCATACGTGAAAAGCTTTCTGGTTTCTCCTTCACAGTGCGCTGGCGGAAGGGCATTTCTCATTGTGCTCCTGACGCGCTGTTCCATGTGTCAGTTCAAGATCCTGAAGACTGTGGCAATGCGCCAGACCGTGAAAACTTGGATCCCCTACATGCCGCTGTGGTGTCTTCCCTCAATTCTCTCTGTGAGGAGGGCAGTCGTTTGGCACATCTCAAGGACCAGACCTTGGAGAAGGTGCATGCTGCTGCGACACGGGACGCTGAGTACGCTTCCATACTGGGCCGTCCATATCCTGCTGGCCCTGGACGACGACCTCATTGAGCACAGGTCGAGGCTGCTTATACCCGGCAGCCTTTGGTGGGAGACTCTGTCACACTTGCATGACGGTCATCAAGGGGTGGAGAGTAAACGTCGGGCTTGGCAGACCACCTACTGGCCAGGGATTGACCGGGACATCGAGAATGTCGTCTCTGGTTGTTTCTAATGCCGTCCCCTTCTCCCTAAGCAGCAGAATGAGCCTTTGCGGCAGGACAATGACCAACCAAGTAGAGTGTTCGAATCTGTTTCTGCTGATTACATTCATGTGTCTGGCCGTACCTATCTGGTGTATGTCTACCGTATGTCCGAATAGCCATATGTATCATTATGCCTACAGACAGCATCAGCTGGTCATCTTGTCAGTGTCCTGCGGTCTGTCTTCGCAGACACGGGCATACCCGTTGTCCTGAGGGCCGATGAAAGATCCCCAGTTCACGACATCTGAGTTATGCCTATAATGATTGTCTATCAAACCAAACCTTCCAAGCCAGTAGAATAACATACATATAGCAGTAAATACTGTAAGTGAGCAGATGTACACCCACTTAAGTTGACCCACAACTACAGTGATCAAAGGAGATTACAACATGATCCCAAAAATGTCACAAAGTTCTCACCACCGTGTGATGAGAGAACAGGCGACATGACCCTGTTAATCCAAGAAACTGCCTTCCAGTTAGCACCGCTCACCTGACCGGACACACCTCTCCAAACACACCCAGATTAATATTAATTAGGAGACGACAATCACATGGCAAGAGCGACCTGAAACCTCCATAAAATAGGGCAAACAAGGGCAGAAGAGGACAATTGTAACATCTCACTAGCTGTATCGGAGAAGACCGACAGTAAGTGCAATGAGGTCTCAGCCTAGTCCATCAACGGTTTACAATCTTCATCTTGCAAACCTAAGTGCTGGTTGTGTAGGTGGTAGTAATGCGGTGATCTTGAACCCCCCACGATCGACATAGTAGAAGTGCCCATTTGCTTCTTAAGTAATAGGAATAGACCATAATCTGCAATATATTGTGTGCGAGTCCCCCATAAAACCCCTCGTTGAACTAGTAAAGTAAAGCTGTAACATGCAATGGTGTTTTATATACTAAACTTGTACTGAGCCTGTATCAGTATATATAATATTATCTTTACACCCTTGAGTCACACTACCAACTTTCCTCACTTTACAATCTTTCTTACTATAAACTCCCACTTTTCCTTCTAGATGAGAATTGTCTTCGTAGCACCCTGCTTCCTGGCTCGGTGAGGGTGGGGGGTGGGGAGGTGGAGTACTGGGTGACTTCTACGTAGAACCTTCGGGCCAACAGACACGCAGAAGCTGCAGTCAAGATGGTGAAGAAGCTGATAATGTAGACAACACGACAAGGGATACCTGGATGAGGACGAAATTGCCCGTGGACTGTTGGAGCTGAGGATTTTTTATTTATTTTTTAATTTGCCCCGTGAGAGAACTAGTTTATTGGACACCCCCTTGCTTCCTGTGCTAGGCATAGCGCAAAAAGCGTTTACAGCGCCCAACAGGGAAGCACACAGTGTGCATGCTTGCCTAGTCGACTCATGCATTAAAGGGCGTAAGTGCCTGAAGGGCCATGGATTTCATCGGCAAGTTACATATAGCTTCAAACATAGGTTGGATGGATGTATGAGCAATAGGGCTTGGGTGTAAATGGGACTGCCTAGTATGGGTCAATAGACCCTCTGCAGTTTCCTCCATTCTTATGTTCATATGTTCTTATGAGTGTGTGGGGGAGAATTCCTGAAACAATATATCTGTTTATGGTAAAGTGTGGCAAGTCCCTAATAAGTCAAATGCTAGGCCTGTCTGCAGGAGGAGGGATATTGGTCAGGAGGAAAGGGTGATGGCTGGGAACTGTGCTGTGTGGTAAGATAGGCATGGTGAGGGTGGAGGGAGGCACGTAGGCATTGACAGTATTAAAGGACAAGCCTTTTAGTGTGACTGTGATGACGTGTGCGTCGGTAGTTGCAGCGATGAGGAGGAGGTCAGGAGGTTGATGGGACCTTCTTCCTGGCGGAGATACGTAGTCAACGTACATGTCATTGGTATGGTCTAAAGGCGCAGAGCCCTGGTGAAGACAGTTTAGAGACAGGATTAGGCATGGCCTGCGGAGGGTGGACAGGTTGAGACGCGGAGTAGACAGGGTCGGGGTACGGGGATGAGTTAGGCCGACGCACTGGGAGAGCAGGGTTCGCCTGGTCAAGCCAGGCAGGGCTCTGCGGCAGTAGTAGTAAACTTGGTAAGGGCTAGAAAAAAGGATGAATCATTGCATCTCATAGTGCAAAGGTTTCACTTGTCATAAGTGTTCCTTGGGGCAATAGAAACATATGTGATTAGTTGAACCTGGCTAACTTTAGGGTCAGGAATCCATTTTTGGGGTTATTTTGACAATTGGCGGCCATTTTGACCCTCAAATCCAGGATGGCCACTGGCCGCCATCTTAAATGTAGACATAATTTACAACTTTTGAACCGTTTGAGCTAAAAACTTTTGTGATATATCAATTTCTACTAATATGGGGTTGAAAAAAATAATTTCTGGCCCTGCATGTGTGATAGGAGGTCATTTAAAGGCGAATTCCAGGATAGTTGCCTGTCGCGATCCCACTACCCTTTATACCTGGGGAGTGAAACCTGCCCCAAGTTATTATCAAATAAAGGAACAAATAGGGAACACGGCAATAATTATCCCCACAAAAACCTACTCAACTAGATGTACTTGAATAAGTATGAACAAGTTGAAATAAGTAAGTCACAAAAGGGAAGATAATTAATTAATTCAATTTATGTTCTAAAGGGAGTACTGACTATAGCAAACAAGAATTTAAGGGAATAAGTAATTGTATATTAAAATAAGAGTGATGCCGGAAGGGCGAAAATACACCGTTAAGGAGTTAGACCAAACGAATATTACTTAACATAACTATATTACACAGACATACAAAATATATACATACAACAATCCCTACAAAATAGTTATTTCCTACCAAACAGGAGGTTCCTTACCACCAGGATCCCTTCCTAGGCCAAACTAAACGTGTCACTAATACCTGATACCCCTAGGGCATTGCAGAAGACTGGACAAGGCACTAGACAAGGGTCAAGGCTAGAGAACGAATGGACACGTCTACCATATGCCACGGTTTTTCGCTACTGGGGAAGTGTGGGGCACGCCGTGGAGGAGAGCGTCTCATATCACATGATCCAGGACATTTGCTGGATAGTTTATATAATTAGTTAATACTACTCTTAAGTTGACTTAACAGAGTAACACAGTGATGCATATTAATAACATACATAAATAAACAATTAACCTAAGTAACTAAGAACAATAATAATATAATAATTACAATTAACAAGTTAATAGCTTGTGTGAAATGTAGGCGTGAACATATGCCTCACGCTATGCCAGTTCCCGAGCGCTCAGGCACGTGACATTGCCATTAGCTATATTAAAGAAAAACTTAATGCATTATACATATGCTGATGGCATTTAAACTCATGTAATGTGCATTTTCTGAGGCCACAGCTGAGACAAAAACACCACTTAACAAGAATCATTGGTAACTTTTATTTCAGAGTTCACACAATGCAGAATTAAACAAAGTCATAAATAAGTAAGGTTCTTGCTGTTTTCACCTCACAAGTTCACTGTGTGTGAACAGCCACCCTTATATCCGCAGAGCGCTGCACAGGGCTGTTCATTCATGCAGAATGTACACTAGGGTTTACATTCATCAGTGCAGCCACAGATGGCAAACCCCAGTAACTTCCTCGAGATGGTAGGTTTTGTGATATAAACTGGTACTGGGGCAGTGTCCAGGGCCTCCTGTTTCCATCCCCATCCGGTGGGAGGTACTGGTTGAGGATCTTTCTTAAGAGAATTTCCCCACACGTGTTCGCTCGACCAGAGCACAAGTTTTATATGATATATTTACTGTAGTTGTAGCTACAGATTTTAAATATTTTTAGTCTAATAAACGGAATCATAGTGATCAATGAATGCATGGCTTTAAAGATTTTCATTATTGAGCACTGTTCGTTATAGCTGTGGTCCACCCAATGCGCACTCCAGCCAGTCACCCGAGACTGCCCACAACATCTTTTCAGTGTGCATGGCCCAAGCATGACCAGGTAGGCTACTTGTCTTCAGCAATGTCTGTATCTGCAAATTTCCACTGCAGGCGCTTTGCAAGTATAAACAGGGGCTGATCAGCCACCATGACGAGCATCTGTCCTGGGTTCAGGTACTCCGTGGATCAGTGGCACGACTGATGGTCTTCATGCTGCATAGCATATAGTGATTAGACTGTTTTTTTTTTTTGTTTTTTTTTTTTTTTTACGGGGATTAGCCCACCCGGACACAGGTCACTGACCCACATCGGGCCCTGGGTGGCGAAAATATAATAATAATAATAATAATAATAATAATAATAATAATAATAATAATAATAATAATAATAATAATAATAATAATAATAATAATAAATAATAGTCATAATAATTCATAATAAATATAATTTATGATAAAACAAACAAAAATAAAATAATAAAATAATGATGATAATAATACAGTAACTGTAATAATAATAATAATTTTAATAATAAAGAACTATAAATACAAAAATGAAAAAAAAGATCAAAAGTGAGAAACGATATATGTATGTTGTGTTGTCAATGGTAAGAGAAACAATTGAGACCCTTTAATTGTGTGTAAATGAAGCAGAAAGTCAGATCAGCGACCTGGGACTTGGTCACAATTTTCGTGATGCCATATGGCAGCAGGGTCTACCATTAGACAACACATTATGCTTCCAATATCTTCCCAGGCAGTAGTACCTCCCTGTTTGGTAGCTGCCTACTACCTACTACCTATCAACAGTGGAAGCAAATAGGACTTTGTCATAAATAAGGGAGGATCTGAACGCACTGTGTGGTAGGTAGCCCACGAAATCCAGTCCAGTTGTTTCTACAAACGGTCACCCACATAATCCAACCACTGATAGCCATCTTGGAGTATCTGCTACAGTCATCTGGATGCAGGGACTGGGTGGCTTTTGATGTCATACAGTGGTGGAACATGAGCAATCTCATCCTTAGCCAAGGAGACATCCTCCATCGTTGTGTATGGCACTGGGAGTGGTCGCACAGTCTATTGGCCCATTTCTGCTGAGTTCAAGATGGCTTCCAGGGGTTTCTCCTCCCGATCCGATGAGAAGTGCTGCAAGATGCTGATGTTAGTTCCATGCAACACGGACTGAGACGAGGCAGTGGTAGATGTTGTCAATCCCGCCTGTCGTGAAGACTAATTTGGTGGCCTGTGAAGGAACTACAACACCTTCCTGTTACCAATGAGCAATGACCGGGTTTGCAATATCAGTGGTCAGCTGACGAAGCCAGTGATACGACACACAGATGCCTCGTTTAGCCAGCATGTCAACAAGACTCTCCTTGTCAGTCTTCATATACACCTTCATAGCCAGCATCAGATACAGTAGATTCTCTCGCTGACGCCGATGACGAGGCACATTCTGGGGATTCGGTGACCTTTTCCCCAAAGAGTTGTGCATGATGGTCTGGGCCGGTGATAACACGATCTTCCTTGAGGAGTCAGGAGGGATATCTAATAGTATATGTAGGAAAGATCTCAGTGTGGGAACAACGGAGTCAGCTTCCGAGGTGCTTGGGAAAGAGCCTGAAAACACCTGTTTATTCTCTTGCCAAAATTCTCTTGTCTGTTGAGGTGGTGTCCTTTATCTCCCAGCAGCCAGATGGCTATTCTATAGCCTTAATATCAGGGAGCCTGCTGACAATATCTTAGCGAAGTCGAGTTGTATGACCATGACTATGGGGACACGTAGCTGGGTAACTCACCTAACTCATAAAGCTCTGAGACATTGTCCAGAAGTTCTTGGTAAAAATGCTTCTAGTTTCTTGGGTTGGCCACGTAATTTTATAGATGATGCAGAATTGTAACTGCTTCATTTGTATCTGACTAACATATAAAACATAAGTTCTAGTCTCGTGTATCCATACTGGTCATTTTGAATCAACTATCACTCATTGTAGTCAATAGTGTAACCTGAAAATACAAAAAAAGTCATTCATTATAAAGTTTGTCCTCAATGAATTCATATGTTAAGATGTACTCTAAGATAAATTTGATGCATCATGCTTTTCTGATATAGTTAATGACAGCTATCTTGGAATTCACCTTTAAATAAGCTTTTAAATAACCTCATATCACAAAAGTAACACCACTAATGAGTTTTCCAGTCCCAAATTGGTAGAAATTGATATATCACACAAATTTGTAGCTCAAACGGTTCAAAAGTTTTAAAGTCTGCAGACATTCAAGATGGCGGCCAGTGGCCATCTTGGATATGAGGGTCAAAATGGCGGCCAATTGTCAAAATAACTCCCAAAATGGATTCCTGACCCTAAAATTAGCCAGGTTCAGCTAATCACACCATTTAAATGATAGAAATTGTCTTCTTTCGGGGTGCTAATTAGTATAATTTATGCTAATTAGTGGGTTCTATGAATAGAGACAAAGTGTCTCTTTGGATAATTTTTTCCTCTTGCCTCAAGGAACACTTATGCCAAGTAGGACCTTTGTAGAATGAAATGCAGTGTTCACTCGTCTAGGAAGTCTACTATAGTGACAGTTGGCAGCTGTGAGGGAGTCTGTGGGCAGTTGGGGCTCATAGAGGGCACCATGCGGCCCTGTAGTTCGGTGACGACGACAAGTAGGGATCCAAGAAAGCCATAGAGATGCTCGTGTTGAGCAACTCTATGGCGAAAGGCCTATTAAGTAGGGACATGAGATGCGTCACCTCGCAGGAGAGTTGGGGGGGGGGGGGGCATAGGTGATAGTACTAGGTCTGGCAGCGTTGGAGTAGAGACGGGTAAGAGGCCTAGGAGCGTCGGCATGGCGTTGGGGTTGGCGCTGGAGGTGACGGTGGAGGGTGACTTGTTATAGCAAGATGAGGCCATGCCGGGGCAGGAGTAGCCCGGGGCAGATGTCAGAGGGGGAGATGGTGGGAGGGGGGGCTTGTCCCCAAGAACAGACGGACATTTGGGGCAGTGCCGGGAGTCAACATTGTCCCGGCCACGACAATTGTAGCACCTAGGTTCAGCTACCAGGCACACACCACCCCCATCATGATGGTCTCTGAATTTCTGAGTACAGACAGCGGAGAGATGGTTAGGTTAACAGGGAACTATATCTAGGACGATCATGTCGGCAGCAGGCGTCGATGGTGTGACCCCAATGGCAACAGATAATAGAAAAAGCAGGACTGGGATGATAGGGTTCTGCATAAAGTGGGGGGAGGACCGGGTGGGCCTCAACAGTGGCTGGGCACTCCCTCCTCTTCCATTTAACAACGACGGCAGCTTGCGGGAATTCCCCCGGTAGTGCCGGCGTATATTGAGTATACGGGGATTAAATTCACGAGCATCTTCGATATCAGCGAATAGAGGAAATTGTTTAACTAGGATGTGGCAACATTCAGCAGCGCCAGCTGGTGGGGGCTCGAGTACAACCCCGTCAGACCCCACAGTACTAAGTGTTTCTGGAATCAGACACTTGACAAAGTTTCGGTTCCTACCGTTTAGGAATTTAAGGGTGAACCAGTGTTGTTTTTAGTACTTTGTCGTCCAATTAAATCAATCTTCGACGTCTTTGTGTGAGTCCTTTGGAAAATGCAGAATTAGCAGATTCGGCTGTTTTGCAGGTGGCGCACGTGGGCAGCGGGCGGCCCACCATTGGTACCACACCAGCCAGCATTTTCTATATGAAACATTACTATTATTGTCACAATCACTGGGGTCTGAATCTTAGGAGGTGTGGGATGCGGTGTGACTAGGCAATGGTAACAGTTTCAGGGATGTGTGGATCCTTGCGAGAGGAAGCGCCTCGTTTGCGTTTGCGTCGCCGGCAGAGGGAGTCAAGGACAAAAGCGCTCTGTGAGACGATCGGGACTACAGGAGCTCCTATACGGCACGTCCGTCCCCGTATGTGGTCAGGGCACAACTGGGAGGTGAAGAACACGCCTCGCACTGAAGGGAGGTCACCAACGCAAGTACTGTTTGGTCACCCCATAAAGTCGGCAGTACCTACACACCATCGTTCGTTTGCTTCAGAGTGGCAACGCGCGGCTCATGAATGTGACTGCAGGGCCGAGCTCCTCGAAAGAAAGGCGAAATCATGAAACAACTTCACGGCCCGACAGCTTCCCGGGCTGCATCTTAGCGCCTACTTCGATGTGCAGGACGACGTGAGCAGTCGATGAGACAGCATAGGTGTTGTCGTGGGTATAGGATCTCACCGGGACTACTTTGTCCCCATCGTCCGATGGTGCCGGAGAGCGTCTTGGATTCTATATTCAAGACGAAGGCTCCACCTGAGCCAGAGAGCATCCAAGGTCCTACGCCACGCCCATCGCCTTGCGTAGGTTCGGAGGAGTATCCAGGCCCGGAGTCCCCGCCACACCGTAGTGGCCGCCAGCAGCGAGCGCCGCAGCGACTGGAGGTGCGACGGGATTCTCAGACTTTGGGCGATGAGATGAAGAGATGAGTCCAGACAGCGTAGATTCTCAAGTTGGCCTCAATGTCTTATGGGAGGCGCATGGTGTTTATGTAATGCCAACTAGTGCGATTGAGTGAACCACTGTGTGGCGTGAATGAGAGTGTGCACAAGTGCTGTCCACTAGTGGCGTGATTGACG
Organism: Homarus gammarus; assembly: GCA_958450375.1. NCBI lineage: Eukaryota > Metazoa > Arthropoda > Malacostraca > Decapoda > Nephropidae > Homarus > Homarus gammarus. The sequence goes on along the minus strand of CAUDMG010003430.1, from coordinate 197,421 downwards.
TGTGCACGAGTGCTGCTACCTAGTGGTGTGAATGAAAGATGGTTGTGGGTTGAATGTCTGATTAGTTAGATGATATGGCAAGAATTTTTGTGAGTCTTGTATTTTACTCTGTAAAGGAGATTGTATTCTGCTGCACCACTGTACGGACCTCTCTCAGTAAATTGCATTTGTGAAGCCTGTGTTTCTTTGAGCCGTCGGCACCGGGTAGCATTTGAACAGACTGAGTCTGTACTCACCCCTGAAGATATGAATTACACCAAAATGCGTGGGAACTTCGTGTTTTCTTGTTTCCCTGTGGTTATCAGCATATACTTGGATCACGCGCACCTACAGTGATTTACTTGCATATATATATATATATATATATATATATATATATATATATATATATATATATATATATATATATAGATATAAATATAAATATATTGATAAAATCAGACAGGGAAAAGGGAAACAATGGAGCACTTTAGCTTTTGTCTTTATTCAAGACATCTTCAGAGGCAACGTCGCCCTTTCTCTTAAGCTCCTCTGCGTATGTGTAGGTGTTGGTGTGCGGATTAGTGGATGTCGTGATTATGACCTGACCTCATGTTTATTAAGGTCACCCTTGTATTTAAGCCTCTATCCATCCATGTAATTCAGTTACATCTGAAGATATCTTGAATAAAAACGAAAGCTAAGGTGCTCCATTGTTTCCCTTTTCCCTGTGTGATTTTTTCAACATTTATCTTATTCACGTTTTCATTGTAGATGTACATGATATATATATATATATATATATATATATATATATATATATATATATACTTCATTTTTAGTCCATTTAACACGCGGACTTTGAACATACAATCAACGACCTCACCAGCAAGGAATCGAACCCTCGACCTACTGGGTGGCCCTAGGGAACGCTTACCGGCTAGCCCACAAGGACACTAAAAGCAGTTCTAGACTCTGTTATATTTCACACAAAGCCTGTTCATCGAGCTGATGGCGCCGTGAACCTCATTGGGAAACTGCCCGTGCCTCGTATGTGGTGTCAGTAGCATTTTACCGAATCCAGCTGGTATGAAACGCGAGGTACATATATATACTTCATTTTTAGTCCATTTAACACGCGGACTTTGAACATACAATCAACGACCTCACCAGCAAGGAATCGAACCCTCGACCTACTGGGTGTGACTAGGGAGCGCTTACCGGCTAGGCCACAAGGACACTAAAAGCAGTTCTAGACTCTGTTATATTTCACACAAAGCCTGTTCATCGAGCTGATGGCGCCGTGAACCTCATTGGGAAACTGCCCGTGCCTCGTATGTGGTGTCAGTAGCATTTTACCGAATCCAGCTGGTATGAAACGCGAGGTACATATATATACTTCATTTTTAGTCCATTTAACACGCGGACTTTGAACATACAATCAACGACCTCACCAGCAAGGAATCGAACCCTCGACCTACTGGGTGTGACTAGGAAGCGCTTACCGGCTAGGCCACAAGGACACTAAAAGCAGTTCTAGACTCTGTTATATTTCACACAAAGCCTGTTCATCGAGCTGATGGCGCCGTGAACCTCAATGGGAAACTGCCCGTGCCTCGTATGTGGTGTCAGTAGCATTTTACCGAATCCAGCTGGTATGAAACGCGAGGTACATATATATACTTCATTTTTAGTCCATTTAACACGCGGACTTTGAACATACAATCAACGACCTCACCAGCAAGGAATCGAACCCTCGACCTACTGGGTGTGACTAGGGAAGCGCTTACCGGCTAGGCCACAAGGACACTAAAAGCAGTTCTAGACTCTGTTATATTTCACACAAAGCCTGTTCATCGAGCTGATGGCGCCGTGAACCTCAATGGGAAACTGCCCGTGCCTCGTATGTGGTGTCAGTAGCATTTTACCGAATCCAGCTGGTATGAAACGCGAGGTACATATATATACTTCATTTTTAGTCCATTTAACACGCGGACTTTGAACATACAATCAACGACCTCACCAGCAGGCTTTGTGTGAAATATAACAGAGTCTAGAACTGTTTTTAGTGTCCTTGTGGGCTAGCCGGTAAGCGTTCCCTAGGGCCACCCAGTAGGTCGAGGGTTCGATTCCTTGCTGGTGAGGTCGTTGATTATATGTTCAAAGTCCGCGTGTTAAATGGACTAAAAATGAAGTATATATATATATATATATATATACATATATATATATATATGCAAGTAAATCACTGTAGGTGCGCGTGATCTAGGTATATGCTGATAACCACCAGGAAAGAAGAAAACACGAAGTTCCCAAGCGCTTTCGTGTAATTCACATCTTCAGGGGTGAGTACAGTACTATCTAGTCTGTACTCACCCCTGAAGATGTGAATTACACGAAAGCGCTTGGGAACTTCGTGTTTTCTTCTTTCCTGGTGGTTATCAGCATATATATATATATATATATATATATATATATATTATATATATATATATATATATATATATATATATATATATATATATATATATATATATATATATATATATATATATATACACACTGCAGGGGAGGAAGAACGGAGAAGGGAGAAGATGGAGGGAGAAGAAATGAGTCGCTAAATCACATAGCGAGGAGAGGAGGGAAAGTCTGGTATGTGGAGTGGAATGAACTATGCACATTAAAATTCGAACATGCGCGAAGCAAACTATTTAAAATTTACATATGAAATCAAATTAAAACTTTAATAATTTAGAAAAACTTTCTAGATATATAAATATTATTTCTTATTCGGTGCGCCACATCTGAATCTCACATCCTTACCTCCAACACGCAGGGTTGTAACTTTCCAATGCAGGAGTTTCTAGCGAGCTGGAACTTAAAGGACTTTCATGGGCTGTGTCTCTTGGTTGGTAGGTAAGATTTGTTCGAAACTGTGACAAATGTGTGTCGTTCTCCTCTCAGACTGTCACTGTTTATATTGGCTCTCACTCGGCAGTTGTATCCCATGTGTGGCTGATAATAACCTGCTTAAAAAATATCGAATAGTAGTAGTGGTGAAATTTGTAAAAACATTTTGTGGCTCTCGATTCTGAGGCTGTTTCTATTATTTTCCATTTATTTTATTATTTTCAGTTTTGCTTTTTTTTCACAATATTTTACCGGCCACCCAGACGTCTGTAGTTTACTGTAAATATTAGTTATATCAGGACTTTCTATAGTTTATCTGGTAAAGAATATTTTGGACACCGAATTACCTAGTCTGCTGGTTAACAACACCAGTTTTACAGTACTCTCGTAAGATATTAAATATAAAAATTCCATAAAATTACAGCAATTTCTTTGAGTGTAAGATGTTTGTAAATATTGGTGGTGAGTGCAGAGGATAATTGTTGTAAGTTGTTGAGATTGTCGGACCGTAGTCCGACACGGGCCTTTGCCTATAGGCGGCCCGTTCGGTGGTTCCGGCTGGAGCTCCAGGAGCAGCCAGACAGGATTGGGATTGGAGGTTGTCCTACCTGCAGATATAGAAGGATACTGCAGGTTGCAAGTGTGAGCGGACCCCCGATCAGTGGACGCTTACCACCTACCCCCACTCTTGGACGTGGTCAGTTTCGGAGTGGCGCGCCCCCCGAACTGGGGTCCGCACTTGTTGGGAGAGGGTACTATCTAAGCTATCAGGGTGGTGGGTATCGTGTGATGACCCTGAGAAGGTGGTGAATGTGGTTTGTTTTGGCCTTTCGGGTTAGAGTGGCCGCTGGTGTTGTGTGTGCTTCTTGGGAGTTTTGAGTTCTGTTTCGGAGGCTTTGTGTGACTTCGCAGTCGTGGAGATAGTGTTCAAGTGGGTTGGCTGCTGGCTCCTGACAGTAGGTGCATTCCATGACATCATTTCCGATCATCTGCCAGGAGCACTTGTACCCTAGTCGTAGTCGATGTAGGCTAACTTGGGTTTGTCTTGGTGTTTTCTTGTCTGCGAAAGGTGGCTCCCCTTTTGTAGCCGCCAGGTACCATTTGGCTGATTGGGAACCAGCGTTGAATGCTTGAAGGAAGCCCTTTTGGATGTGGAGCTTGCTAGTCTTTCTTAGGTGTTTCTTGATCTGTTGCACACTTGCTGGAACTTGAATGTGTACGCTACAAGAACGTGTGGCTGCCTTTGCTGCTTCGTCTGCCACGTCGTTTCCCCCGATCCCTACATGACTGGGAATCCAGTGTAAGACGACTGGGCGGTTTTGTCTTTGGAATTCCTGTAGCTGTGCGAGGATCGAGGTTATGATGTGGACATTGTCTCTTGGTTGACTGTGTTGCAGCGCCTGCATGGCCGATTTCGAGTCTGTGTGAATTATGATGGACTTGTTGTGTTGTGTTGCAGCGTGTTGTAGGCCCTTTGAGATTGCTACCAGCTCTGTTTGTAGGGTGGAGCAGTCATTAGAAAGTCTCCATCGGAGGGTCTGACCTTGGGTGTAGAAGGCCGCTCCGGATGTATGATGTTTTGGATCCACCGAGCCGTCTGTGAAGTATGATGCTACATCAGCCGGTGTCTCGGTGGCTACAGAGGATGAAAACTGTTAACGACGCCGAAAGTGGAAGCTTGCACTTGGTTTAGTCATCATGTTCTGTATCCAAACGAAATATAGAGAAATCGATTAACTAATTTTGATAAGTCTTTTCGCTACAACGCATGAAGATACCGGGGCAGAGATTTGGTCATAACATGACCTCGGGCTAGGCCAAGGTCACAGCAGGAAACGTGTCAACTGAGCGCGAGTCTCGGATTATGGTAAATGCCGGTGATTTGTTTCATATTATATAAATTCATTTGTAAGTGTCACTTGCATGTTGTGAATATTCGGTGTAAATCCCCATTAAACTAATGTTCCTTTTGGGGTGCGATGTCAGGATTGTGTTTCTTAGGGTACAATATACAGTAATATTGCCCATAACCGGATTAATTGTTGTTCGTCGAGTCTGCTTTAGAGAGAAACATGAATAATCGAGCAATTTTTTTTTAGATTTTGTAACAGTAAAAAAAGAAAAGAAAAAAAAAAGACAATTTCTAGACCCAATAGGGCATCCTAGTCATACCCAGATTCAAATGAAAATTAATATTGAGTTTATTTGGGGCCAACTACGACATGAACCCAAAATGCCCCAATTCACAATAGGCCCCAAACTTTAGGCTACACTCATTTAACCATGCATTATCAAGTTCAATTAGATCCTTGTTGGGAAGGTAATTAAAAATTTCTTTTAGCCAGATTGGCTCTGATTTATTCAGGTTCCCGGTTTAATGAAGTGTGGTTTAACTACGGTTTACTACATGTGTGTGATATGTGTATGAAGAAGTGAAAGTTGATTCCATAGGCATGACTGCCCGTTAGTGAGAGTGTGGATACAGCACACGTTATAATAAGCCTTCGGTACACAAGGAGACAGCATGGCCGGTACTTCTCCCAACTACAAGTTGTAAACTTAGATACCTATTTACAGCTGGGTGGACTGGGAACGACCCCTAGAACAAGAAGCGAGCGCTGTATCCATTCGACCGCCGCGCTCCTTAAAAGAGTATTAAGCATCAGAAACTCTGATGATAATCACAAAATGTACTCAGAAAGAAAGCAGGACTTAAGGTTTCAGTCGGTTGAATATTTTTGTTTACAGAAATTAGTATTCCTGGTAAAAACTGACACCAGGGGGTATAAAAATATGGCAAAAATTATACCATGGAGAGTGAAAGCAGAGTGGCGTCAACACACATTTGTATTCTGCATAGTGGCCAGGGCCGCAACACCTCCAAAAAAACAGCCTGCCTTTCATAAAAGTACATATTTTTCCTATCACAATTAAGTTTAGTATTTTAATTTCTTACTGGTGACAAACCACCAAAAAAAGACGTTTATATACAAATTACAAGTACATAGATTTCTTTACATAAAGAAGGTTACCAATATTATACAAAACGTTTGTTAGTTTGTTAGAAAAGTTTGCTTATTACATAATCTCACTTTGTTTGGGACATAATTTCTAACCAAAGGCTCACAATGACTTTAAAATTTAGCGATATATCACTATTAAAATAAAACTGAAACTATTGTTTACTGTTGTCTTGTTTTGCATTATTGGAACACTACATTGAAATCCAAATGCATTGACAGTATACGAATCACTACCAGTCACCAACATCCAGTTACTGAATGTTGCTACTGCAGCTGTGGCTGGTAAAAATAATTTTTAATAATAAAGGAGTACATGAAAAAGTGATGGGAGATGTGAACGTGAGAGTGAGAGGAGAGGTGAACGTAAGAGTGAGAGGAGAGGTGAACGTGATTGATGGGAGGTGAACGTTAGCGATTGGAGAGGTGAACGTAAGTGATAGGTGAACGTGAGTGATGGAAGGTAAACGTGAGTGATGGGAGAGGTGAACGTGAGAGTGAGGGACGAGGTGAACGTTAGCGATTGGAGAGGTGAACGTGAGTGATGGAAGGTGAACGTGAGTTATGGAAGAGGTGAACGTGAGTGATGGAAGGTGAACGTGAGTTATGGAAGAGGTGAACGTGAGTAATGGGAGACATGAGGTGGGTGATGGGAGATGTGAACGTGAGTGATGGGAGGAGTGAACGTGAGTGATGGAAGAGGTGACTATGAGGGTGAGGGGAGAGGTGAAAGTGAGTGATGCGAGATGTGAACGTGTGAGGGAATAGGTGTACGTGAGTGATGGGGGATATGAACGTGGGTGATGGGAGATGGGAACATTAGGGTGAGGGGACAGGTGAACGAGAGAGATGGTGGAGGAGAACCTGAGAGTGAGGGGAGAGGTGAACGTGAGAGGGAAAAGAGAAGTGAGCGTGAGTGATAGGATAAGTGAAAGTGGGTGATGGGAGAGGTGACCATGCAAGTGAGGGGAGAGGTGAACGTGAGTAATGATAAATATGACCGTGAGAGTGAGAGGAGAAGCAAACGTGAGAGTGAGAGGAAAGGCGAACGTGACAGAGATGGGGGAAGTGAACGTGATAGTGAGGGGATAGGTGAGCGAGGCAATGATGGGAGAGGTGAACGTGAGAATGCTGTGATAGGTGAACGTGACAGTAATGGGAGAGGTGAATGTGAGAGTGAGGAGAGAGATGAACGTGAGTGAGGGGAGAGGTGAACGTGAAAGTCAGGGGAGAGGTGAACGTAAGAATGAGGGAAGAGATGAACATGAGTGATGGGGGAGATGAACGTGAGAACGATGGGAGAGATGAACGTAAGAATGTTAGGTGAGGTGAAAGTGGGTGATGGGGGAGGTAAACTTGGGAGATGGGAGAGGTGACCGTGAGAGTGTTGAGAGAGGTGGACGTGAGAGTGTTGAGAGAGGTGAATGTGAGAGTGTTGAGAGAGGTGAACGTAAGAGTGTTGAGAGAGATGAACGTAAGTATTGAGAGAGATGAATATGAGAATGTTGAGAGAGATGAACGTGAGAGTTCTGAGAGAGTTGAATGTGAGAGTGTTGAGAGAAATGAACGTGAGAGTGTTGAGAGAGGTGAATGTGAGAGTGTTGAGAGAGGTGAATGTGAGAGTGTTAAGAAAGATGAACGTGAGTATTGAGAGAGATGAATATGAGAGTGTTTAGAGAGATGAACGTGAGAGTGTTGAGAGAGGTGAATGTGAGAGTGTTGAGAGAGGTGAATGTGAGAGTGTTGAGAGAGATGAACGTGAGTATTGAGAGAGATGAATATGAGAGTGTTGAGAGAGATGAACGTGAGAGTGTTGAGAGGTGAATGTGAGAGTGTTGAGAGAGATGAATGTGAGAGTGTTGAGAGAGATGAACGTGAGAGTGTTGAGAGAGGTGAATGTGAGAGTTTTGAGAGAGGTGATTGTGAGAGTGTTGAGAGAGGTAATTGTGAGAGTGTTGAGAGAGATGAATGTGAGTGTTGAGAAGATGAATGTGAGAGTGTTGAGAGAGGTTGAATGTGAGAGTTTTGAAAGAGGTGAATGTGAGAGAGTTGAGAGAGATGAATATGAGAGTGTTGAGAGAAATGAATGTGAGCGTGTTGAGAGAGATGAACGTGAGAGTGTTGAGAGAGATGAACGTGAGAGTGTTGAGAGGTGAATGTGAGAGTGTTGAGAGAGATGAATGTGAGAGTGTTGAGAGAGATGAACGTGAGAGTGTTGAGAGAGATGAACGTGAGAGTGTTGAGAGGTGAATGTGAGAGTGTTGAGAGAGATGAATGTGAGAGTGTTGAGAGAGATGATCGTGAGAGTGTTGAGAGGTGAATGTGAGAGTGTTGAGAGAGATGATCGTGAGAGTGTTGAGAGAGATGAACGTGAGAGTGTTGAGAGAGATGAACGTGAGAGTGTTGAGAGGTGAATGTGAGAGTGTTGAGAGAGATGAATGTGAGAGTGTTGAGAGAGATGAACGTGAGAGTGTTGAGAGAGGTGAATGTGAGAGTTATGAGAGAGGTGATTGTGAGAGTGTTGAGAGGTGAATGTGAGAGTGTTGAGAGAGATGAATGTGAGAGTGTTGAGAGAGATGAACGTGAGAGTGTTGAGAGGTGAATGTGAGAGTGTTGAGAGAGATGAATGTGAGAGTGTTGAGAGAGATGATCGTGAGAGTGTTGAGAGGTGAATGTGAGAGTGTTGAGAGAGATGATCGTGAGAGTGTTGAGAGAGATGAACGTGAGAGTGTTGAGAGAGATGAACGTGAGAGTGTTGAGAGGTGAATGTGAGAGTGTTGAGAGAGATGAATGTGAGAGTGTTGAGAGAGATGAACGTGAGAGTGTTGAGAGAGGTGAATGTGAGAGTTATGAGAGAGGTGATTGTGAGAGTGTTGAGAGGTGAATGTGAGAGTGTTGAGAGAGATGAATGTGAGAGTGTTGAGAGAGATGAACGTGAGAGTGTTGAGAGAGGTGAATGTGAGAGTTTTGAGAGAGGTGAATGTGAGAGTGTTGAGAGAGATGATCGTGAGAGTGTTGAGAGGTGAATGTGAGAGTGTTGAGAGAGATGAATGTAAGAGTGTTGAGAGAGATGAATGTGAGTGTTGAGAAAGATGAATGTGAGAGTGTTGAGAGAGGTGAATGTGAGAGTGTTGAGAGAGATGATCGTGAGAGTGTTGAGAGAGGTAATTGTGAGAGTGTTGAGAGAGATGAATGTGAGTGTTGAGAAAGATGAATGTGAGAGTGTTGAGAGAGGTGAATGTGAGAGTGTTGAGAGAGATGATCGTGAGAGTGTTGAGAGGTGAATGTGAGAGTGTTGAGAGAGATGAATGTAAGAGTGTTGAGAGAGATGAACGTGAGAGTGTTGAGAGAGATGAATGTGAGTGTAGAGAAAGATGAATGTGAGAGTGTTGAGAGAAATGAACGCGAGAGTGTTGAGTGAGATGAATATGAGAGTGTAGAGAGTGGTGATTGTGAGAGTGTTGAGAGAGATGAACGCGAGAGTGTTGAGTGAGATGAATATGAGAGTGTTGAGAGAGGTGAATGTGAGAGTGTTGAGAGAGGTGAATATGAGAGAGTTGAGAGAGGTGAATGTGAGAGTGTTGAGAGAGGTGATTGTCAGAGTGTTGAGAGAGATGAATGTGAGAGTGTTGGGAGAGATGAACGTGAGAGTGTTGAGAGAAATGAATGTGAGTGTTGAGAAAGTTGAATGTGAGAGTGTTGAGAGAGGTGAATGTGAGAGTGTTGAGAGAGATGATCGTGAGAGTGTTGAGAGAGGTGAACTTGAGAGTGTTGAGAGAGATGAACATGAGAGTGTTGAGAGAGATGAATATGAGAGTGTTGAGAGAGGTGAGTGTGAAAGTGTTGAGAGAGATGAACGTGAGAGTGTTGAGAGAGGTGATTGTGAGAGTGTTGAGAGAGATGAATGTGAGAGTGTTGAGAGAGATGATCGTGAGAGTGTTGAGAGAGGTGAACTTGAGAGTGTTGAGAGAGATGAACATGAGAGTGTTGAGAGAGATGAATATGAGAGTGTTGAGAGAGGTGAGTGTGAAAGTGTTGAGAGAGATGAACGTGAGAGTGTTGAGAGAGGTGATTGTGAGAGTGTTGAGAGAGGTGATTGTGAGAGTGTTGAGAGAGATGAATGTGAGAGTGTTGGGAGAGATGAACGTGAGAGTGTTGAGAGAGATGATTGTGAGAGTGTTGAGAGAGATGAATGTGAGAGTGTTGAGTGAGATGAATATGAGAGTGTTGAGAGTGGTGATTGTGAGAGTGTTGAGAGAGATGAACGCGAGAGTGTTGAGTGAGATGAATAGGAGAGTGTTGAGAGAGGTGAATGTGAGAGTGTTGAGAGAGGTGATTGTGAGAGTGTTGAGAGAAATGAATGTGAGTGTTGAGAGAGATGAACGTGAGAGTGTTGAGAGAGATGAACGTGAGAGTGTTGAGAGAGATGAACGTGAGAGTGTTGAGAGAGATGAACGTGAGAGTGTTGAGAGAGATGAACTTGAGAGTGTTGAGAGAGGTGATTGTGAGAGTGTTGAGAGAGATGAACGTGAGAGTGTTGGGAGATATGAAAGTGAGAATGTTGAGAGAGGTGATTGTGAGAGTGTTGAGAGAAATCAATGTGAGTGTTGAGAAAGATGAATGTGAGAGTGTTGAGATAGGTGAACATGAGAGTGTTGAGAGAGATGAATATGAGAGTGTTGAGATAGGTGAACATGAGAGTGTTGACAGAGGTGAATGTGAGAGTGTTGAGAGAGATGAACGTGAGAGTGTTGAGAGAGATGAACGTGAGAGTGTTGAGAGAGATGAACATGAGAGTGTTGAGAGAGATGAATATGAGAGTGTTGAGAGAGGTGATTGTGAGAGTGTTGAGAGAGATGAACGTGAGAGTGTTGAGAGAGGTGGTTGTGAGAGTGTTGAGAGAGATGAATATGAGAGTGTTGGGAGAGATGAACGTGAGAGTGTTGAGAGAGGTGAATGTGAGAGTGTTGAGAGAAATGAATGTGAGTGTTGAGAAAGATGAATGTGAGAGTGTTGAGAGAGGTGAATGTGAGAGTTTTGAGAGTGGTGAATGTGAGAGTGTTGACAGAGATGAATTTGAGAGTGTTGAGAGAGATGAATGTGAGAGTGTTGAGAGAGGGGATTGTGAGAGTGTTGACAGAAATGAATGTCAGTGTTGAGAAAGATGAATGTGAGAGTGTTGAGAGAGATGAATATGAGTGTTGAGAGAGATGAATGTGAGAGTGTTGAGAGAGGTGAATGTGAGAGTGTAGAGAGAGATGATTGTGAAAGTGTTAACAGAAATGAATGTGAGTGTTGAGAAAGATGAATGTGAGAGTGTTGAGAGAGGTGAATGTGAGAGTTTTGAGAGAGGTGAATGTGAGAGTGTTGAGAGAGATGAATATGAGAGTGTTGAGAGAGATGAATGTGAGAGTGTTGAGAGAGGTGAATGTGAGAGTGTTGGGAGAGATGAACGTGAGAGTGTTGACAGAGGTGATTGTGAGAGTGTTGACAGAAATGAATGTGAGTGTTGAGAGAGATGAATGTGAGAGTGTTGAGAGAGGTGAAAGTGAGTGTGTTGAGAGAGATGATCGTGAGAGTTTTGAGAGAGATGAATATGAGAGTGTTGAGAGAGATGAATGTGAGAGTGTTGAGAGAGATGAACGTGAGAGTGTTGAGAGAGATGAACGTGAGAGTGTTGAGAGAGGTGAATGCGAGAGTTTATAGAGAGGTGAATGTGAGAGTGTTGACAGAGATGAACGTGAGAGTGTTGAGAGAGATGAATGTGAGAGTGTTGAGAGAGAGTTACGTGAGAGTGTTGAGAGAGGTGAATGTGAGAGTGCTGAGAGAGGTGAATGTGAGAATGATGAGAGAGATGAATGTGAGAGTTTTGGGAGAAGTTAACGTAAGAGGGAGGGGAGAGGTGAACGTGAGTCATGGCAGAGGTGAACGTTAGTGATGGGTAGATGTGATCGTTAAAGTGAGAATCAGGGGAGAGATGAACATAACGATTGGAGAGTTGAACATGAGAGTGTGGGGAGAGGTGGTCGTGAGAGTGAGGGGAGAGGTGAACGTGACAGTGATGGAAGAGGTGAATGAGACAGTGATAGGAGAGGTGAACGTGACAGTGGGAAGAGGTGAACGTGGCTGAGGGGATAGGTGAACGTAAAAGTGAGTGGAGAGGTGAACGTATGAATGGGAGAATAGGTGAACGTGAGTGATGGTGGAGGTGAACGTGAGGGTTATGGGAGAGGGTGAATGTGAAAGTGATGAGCGAGGTGAACGTGAGAGTGTTGAGAGAGGTGAACGTGAAAGTGTTTGGGGAGGTGAGACGTGATTGTTGAGAGAAATGAACGTGAGAGTGTTGGGAGAGGTGAACGTGAAAGTATTGGGACAGGTGAGCGTGAAAGCGAGTGGAGAGTTAAAAGTAATAATCAGGGGAGTGGTAAACATGAAAGTAAAGGGGTGAGGTTAACGTATGAGAGGAGAGGTGAACGTATTAGGGGGGGAGGTGAACGTGAAAATGGCTGATAAGAGAGAGGAATGTTGACGTTGTTGACATTATAATGTTATTAGTGCACTTCAGCACTAAAGTCTTTAAGCGTGTAACAAGGATAATTTGGACACTAGCCCATTAACAATTAATTAACAATTATTAGATATATCTCTGTATAGGGAATGTGTTGGGAAAAACTTGGATCCTGGTAGAGATGGGTGCTGACAGAGTAACATTCATAAATTTCAAACCAAATTATTTTTGTCTGCATGTTCATACGTTCGACAGAATTGAGACAAAAAATTTTAACGTAATTTCAACCTAAAACTTGTTTAATAAAAAGTGAGAAAGAGAAACATCTAGGACGTGATCAGAGGGATATCTCATCATTTTTGCTCTTCAATAGATACTCCTACCCGATGTGGATCAGTGACCTGTGTCCGGGTGGGCTAATTCCATAAAAAAAAACAAAATAAAAAATAAAAAAAAATCTAACGAGCTGCACTCAGTAGCTCCGCCGAATGTAGGAAAAAATGGCACAGGAAAAAAGTCATATAAGGTAAATAAGGCAAATAAGGTAAAAATTACACAAAACCTAACCTAACCTGACCCCCCTTCCTAAGGTAAAATTTGTGTGCCATTTTTTCTGTTCTGCACCAACACGATTACCACGTATTTTCAATTGGTCCATAAGGGCATCTGTAAAGACTCATACCAAAACTCGTTTGTACCCCGGACTAGCACTATGTGGAACTTCCTGCCACAAGATTTTCCTATGCCATAACCTCCATCAGCTCAAATCATCTTTCTTCCAATATCTTCAGTATTTGACAAGGAGACGCCTCAGTGAATCCAGTTTAAAAATAATAACATAAAAATGTAATCTGTTAATTACGCTATACACACAGCTTGACAGATGAGCACTCACTGATCTACTGTGATCTGTGTTCACTTCACTGTATATAGTCAACTTGCTCTCGTGATTTTGCCAGGCATCTAATTTTTCGAACTTATATTTTATGGATAAGTACTGAATTTGAAAGTAAAGAATGTTTTTTTTAACATTATATATATGGTTGTTCTTAATTAAAAAAATCAATACCACTCTTGGTTTGACAGTGATTTTTTGAATAGACATATACTGTAATCATCGAAAGACCTCATAACGTCACATCTTCCCCGCTCCTCTCTAGTGTGACGTTACAGACACTGCTACAATGTTGGCTGAAGGAGGCCGAGGGAAGACAGCGTGGTGTACAAGATACCATGTGGCTCCTGTGAAAAACCCTATTACGGGGAAACGAGCAGGTGACTGGAGACCAGGAGTTGGAAACACAAGGCTGCTGTCAGACCTCATTAAGACGTCTAACGCATTTGCTAACCACATTGACGAAGCAGGACATCTGCCGAAGTAGAAGGAAGCCAGCATACTACACATGGATATGGACAAGAAGACAAGAAAGTTAAGGGAAGCCAAGATCAACAACAAAGCAATGAGAGTGGCTTATCACTGTCTTTGGTACACACAGCAATGACGTTGGCAACACGTAATTGGCCGATTAGGTGAACGGAAATGGACCAATGGTGAGACGAGTATGGGCATGGGTTCCTACTGATAGGGGGCGATGAACCAACACAATTAAATTGGAGATTCAAAAGTCTTCCTCTCCAACTAGTAGGCGGGGCCTACTGGAGTTCTAGATTCGAGCTGCGGTAGTGTGAGTGTTGTTTCGTCAGTCATGATGCTGGTGTCCTGTACAACAATACTAAAACAATCAGGCATGCTCCGTTAAGCCACGGTACCTATTTCTACTCCTACTACTAACTTCCATCTACTTGTTGCTTTTTCCACTGAACCTTGTTCATCCCCTGTCACTTGGGGTTTATGTATCTTTGTAACACAATTGTGAGAGTATCCCATAAAATAGGTAGTAGGGAGTAGGCAGCTATCAAACAGGGAGGTACTACCGCCTGGGAATATATTGGAAGCATTATGTGTTGTCTAATGGTAGACCCTTCTCCCATATGGCATCACAAAAATTGTGACCAAGTCCCAAGTTGCTGATCTGACTTTCTGCCTCATTTACACACAATTGCAGGGTCTCAATTGTTTCTCTTACTTTGACAACACAACATACAGGTACATATATCATTTCTCACTCCTGATATTTTTTTTATTTATTTATGGCTCTTTATTATTATTAATGCTATTATTATTATTATTATTATTATTATTATTATTATTATTATTATTATTATTATTATTATTATTATTATTATTATTATTATTATTATTATTTATTTCATTTATTTTTATATATTTTCATTATTTGTTTTACTATTATTATTATCATTATTATTATCATCTTCATCATCATAATTATTATTATTATTTTATTATATTTTTGCCCCCCAGGCCTTGATGTTGGTCATTAAAAATTACCTGTGCCCGGGTGGGCTAATGCCCACCGGGGGATCCTTCCTCAAATATGTTAAGGAAGGCCTCAAAGACAACGGTGATTAAGATACCGGAAACCTACAAACACGGAGCAGCACTCACCTTCCCTACAGCCCCCATCATTTCCCACACCACCACTAAAACCAACATTCCACCTATACTCGCCAAGACCATTGAACCCATAACCTCCTTCACTACATCTACCTCACCCACACCTGACCTCACGAATAGTGAAACGAATGATCTTGGCACATTTATTAAATTTAATATTCCTTTAGAAAACAAAATCATCAAATACAAAAACCGGTTTTACTACTATGACCCGGTGTTGCTGCACACCATAGAGAACATGTCTTTCTTGCTTCTGTTTCTACTCATCACCTCCCTGCTGACCACCTGAGCTCGGATGTAGCCTTCCCTCCTCTCCTGGCTGTACACGTGACTGCTGGCCTCGCTCTATACTCTGGGTGTGTGAGGGCCAGGCAGGGACATGCATGGGGTTGTCCAGGAAAGCTCTGACTTGAACATTGGTGAGGCTGCAGGTAAGAGGGGGCTCACTGCCAGCCTGGATGTTATCCAGATCTATGAGATCAGTGAGGGTCTTGGCACCTAGATTGACTTGAGGAGCTTCCTGACCCTGAAGGAATCGTCACCAACTGATTCGTCATGCCCAGATCCTCTCATAAGTCTCATATCCAAGATCTTTTTGACTGCCACTCTTCTCTCCTCCTCATCCTTACTGCAGAGCATTGTCTGCAGAACTGCCTCGGGATGAGCATACCAGGAAGATCTCCTCACAGTCTGCTCCACAATCTGAACAACCTTCCTTGGCTGACTCCTCAGGAGCTCAAGCTGGAAGAGAACATGCCTCGGACCTTCGGAGAACGATGACTTGACCTTGGTGTTGAACCAATTTGGCAAGTAGACACTCACGATGAATTGGACAATAAGTCTCAGGTTGTGAAGCTGGTTCCCTTTCAGTTTATGATGAGCGACCCAAATTCTGCAGAACCTGAGAGCCGTTGTGAGCCACCTAGAATGTGAGACTGGACCTATCTGCAGGTAAGCAAGTCTATCAGGCATGACCCCAGTTTTGATGGCACTGCAAATCATGTAACCATAGTACTGGTCAGTACTCAGGTCGTCAATGACAGTATGTGCAAGCTCAACGAGTGGAGGGCCAACTGTGATTTTTTCAAAGCTCGGATTTATTTCTAACTCAGTGGCAGAGTCCAGCATCTTGCCAAGAGGATCAGACCATCTGTTGTTTGAAAGAGTCTTGCCATCGAGCTCCTGGATCAGATGTCTGAGTGGCAACTCGTTGGTGTGGAGGTCACAAACAATCCAGACCAGCTTCCTCCCAATCTTCCGCTCTATCCACTGTATGACCCCCCCTTGCCACCCTGTGTTCGTGTTGGTGCTGTCCCCTCCAATGGCCTGCAGGGTCTGGTCTACGTTCCTCTCTCTAAGCCAGTTCACAATGTTATCTGCCACTATCTCAGCTGGTTTCCTGATGTCATCTTTCTCTGGAGTGATATGCCACAAATACTTCCCTCCTGGTTCACTGCAGCAGGAGTAGTGTTCCTCCTTCACCATGGCAGGGAACAACTTGTCAGAATCTCCAACTTTCATGAACACTTTAGTGTCATCCCTTCTCCCATCAAAGAACAAACAATTGATTCCATTTTCTCTTATCCCCTTATCAAACTCCTCTTCTAGGTTACTGACAAGTTTCTCCTGAGCTCTCCTTACTTTGTTATGATCTATCACCAGGTGAACATCATCAGGTGTTATCAAACCACCGTCAATCCAGGCAGCTGTTGCTATCTCTGCAGTTTCTCTGAGACCAGTGTGGTGTCGCATGCTGGCCAGAGCTATGCTCGGGATATCTTTCCTATTTCGAATCTTATGCCTGGAAGGTTTGGGATCATTATTTTCTGGGTTAGCGACAAAGTCACCATTCTCCTGGTCAGCACTCGGATCAGCCATGGGGAAGTCATTAAACTCTGAATCAGCTTGACTCCAATCATCGGCCTTTTTTACCTCACCCTGGGCCTTCTCAAGTCTCTTTTCCTCGGCAACTCTTCTCCTCTTCTGTCTCTCTGTGGCAGCCTCCTGTCTCTTGGACTCCGGAATATCTTGGCTAGAAATCATGAGAGCCCCTATACTGCCAGTCTTCTCTCTCTGTGCTTTGACAAATGCCAGTTCGATCACAGGAATCTTCAGTTCACGCTTGCAAATACAGGAGATGTGGGCCTCGGATTTACAGTCACGATCGCATCCAAACTCAGGACAGAGAACAATTGGGCACTTGCAAGTAATTATGTCAAATAACTGGTCCAGTTGCTTGGCAAAGCTGTCCTTAACTGCAAGTTTTCCTTTCCCAAGAGAGATATCTCTTGCCTTTTCCCAACTGGCTAGCAGTCTCTCACTAATCTTCTTCTTTCTTGTTATGACTGGAGGCTTGAACTGAGCGTTAGCCAGAGTGTACTGTGCCAAGACAGCCTTGGTCATATCACTGGCAATGTCTTTGTTTGTGTAAGTTCTTTGGTTCTTTTCACTGATTTGCCTGATTAAAACACCGTATCTCAAAGCATCTCTCAATGTAGGCAACTCCGACTTCAGGAGCTCTCTCCCAGACCCAAGATAGTGACTGAGATGGCTGGATTTTTGGTTCCTCGTCCTGACACAAGCAGCCATCGCAAATATTATCAACTTATAAATGCATCAGAATCTGAAACAGAAAAAAATATTGTTAGTTGGGTTGTTAAAGAATGAAGTCAGAAAGCAATGTTCACTATTTAATTGTAATGCACTAATGCAGCTGTACGTTAGATTTTCGATAAATTTCACGCTAAAATTTACCTAGCAAAAGGTTGCAAAATATTGAAACTGAAATTATTTTCTGTTTATATACACTAAAATCTACCAAAAAAGTGATGGGCCATTAGTTTTAGCTGATCTTCCCTCCTATGACACACCCTAACCCTACATGTTACTCTGGACTTGGCAGAAACACCACAGACATAGTCATCACAAACACAGTAGCCTTTCAATTTCAAAACTACATTTCACCAGGCCCCCCTGTAAAGCTCATATCACATATCCATTACACAACAACTGTCGAACAACCCCATCCTGATTCCAACACCTGCACCACAATATCAGTACCAAGAGGCAGACTGGGACATTTTCAAAACCACACTAGCCGACCAACACTGCACATTCGCGAGTGAATACCAACCCACAAGGAATATAGAGCAAACATGGATACAACTCTTTAACGCAATGGCCAAAGCAGCAGACGCACACATACCAACAAGTTCTCACATATCGACTGCTACACTGCTACAGACGACAATTCACACAAAACCAACACAACTTCGCAGCAGTACAAAGATATATCCCCATACTAAGAAGACATGTTATAGTCAACCTCCTTCACAACCTTCTCCGCAACCATAACGTGCACTGGACTGGCCTCCTAGCAGTCACCCAGGAACACAGAACACATAACCCCTTGAATTCTGAAAAATGATTATTAAACTGAGGGGGGCATCCCGGTCCACCTTCGATTTCTTGCTAGTATACGGCAGACGAATCAGAGAGCCAGCTGAAGAAGCACAGACATTAAAACAACACTAGGAACACATCTTCCACCCACACCCCCAACCCCACACAGACCCATCCTTAACCACATAAACAACATCACCACACAAGCACAAAGACTACACGACAGAACCACACCAGAAAGCACTGTAGACACCACCACTCTCACACAAGAACACATCCTCACTGCAGCTTTCACCACAACAGAAGTCAAACAAACACTCGACAGAACAAAGAAGAAAACACCAGGCGACAGCAGCATAAGACACCAAATCCTTAAACACTTACCCCCAGAAACATCACAGCCATCACATACATCTACAACACTCAACTTGCTTCAAAATACTTCCCAAATTGTTTAACATAGCCAAAGCCATCATGATTCCAAAACCAGAAAAAAACACACACAGACCCACAAAAATAAAGTCCCATCAGCCTTCTAGAAGTCTTGGGCAAGATATTTGTAAAACTATACAACCAACACCTCAGTACCACCTTAAAGATGAGGAACTGCTTTCACAAAAAACTATTTGAAGTCAGAGCACAACACTCCATACAGGATGCACTGAACCAAATCAACAAACTACCTCCACATGAACAAGGGAGCATACAAAAACAGCACTCACCACCAAAGACGTACAAAAGGCTTTCGACACAGTCTGGTACGACGGACTAAAATATAAAATTTGCACAAACTTAAACCTCCCCATAAAATCATTACAATTACTATGCAACTTCCTAACAGACAGACTAATGAGAATTAAATTCAAACACGATAACTCAGACTACTTCCCACTGAACCCAGGAGTTCCACAAGGCTATAGATAATTTACAATAATGACCTGACTGACCCCATATACACCGATTCGCTGACGATACAGCACGCCGACGACGTATCACAACTAGTCAGACAAGGAACAGCACTAGACAACCTCACAGAAAAAAAAAAAATGTAGCGAACTCGAACAGGTCACAAAGTGGGAACTCATATGGGGGGACACAAACAAACTTCAACAAATCACAAATCATCTACTTTGGCACAAAAAGACACCAACCTCGCCTCATATACCTAAACTCATACACCAACAACCCAACACCCATACCTATGAAACAGACAAACAGAGTACTAGGAGTATTGTTCGACCACACCCTCACCACGAACTCCACATAATCATGAAGACAATAATAGCATTAAAGGCACTTACAGGCATACAAAGATTCAAAAGTTCAACAACAAAAACGAAAACACTTCATACAAACTAATACACCCCCTGTTAACATACGCAGCCAACACACTCCAGTTAGCAGCACCAACCAACATCAAGAAACTACAAGTTATACAGAATAAATCACTGAGGTTCATACGCAACACATACACTGGACATCCTTCAACTCAAACAAACACCGACATGAACATAGCAACATTCCACCTCTCAACATCTACTATAGACTATTAGGTGACACATATATTGAAAAATTCCTAACCACACACCCACAATGGCAGGAATACCTGTACTTGGACGACATCATACTTCACCGCAGATAAAGAAACAGGAATCCCTCCAAACTAAACAGACTCAATATATTAAAACACGAGGCCGGAGACGCGGTTAGTATGCGACAAGCACTCTGCTAGGTAACCTTCCATGCAGTTTTAGTAGCTAGGTCGAGGCATCAGGCACAGCCCTGGTTACCACTCCCTATCCTAGCCACTTGGTGAGGCGGCTCAAGCAAGCACCCCACACAGGAGGCCACATTATATAAGAGGGCAGCCTTCATCCTCCCTTCCATGTTCAACACCAACAACAATAACACCCCTATATCTGCACCTGGGCAGCTGAGAACAATCCAGGTACACTGAATCAAGCAAGTCTGATTTCAGATATTCTCCTTTCACCGCTCCACTCAAACTCTGATGGTGCAATAGGTTTATCCGAGGAGCGATTATTTCTAAGCAAATCAGAGAACTGTTCTCCACTTTCTTAAAAACTCTTCGGCGATACCCTGAAATTTTGAGATCGGAAATTAGAAAACTCTTTCCTCTCCAGCTAGCTCTATTCCATCTTTGGCATAAGTTTAGAAACTGTACCTTTACCTTTCATCAAACAACTCTACTACTAACCAACTTCCTTTTCTACTGGGCGGGGCCTACCAGGGTTTTGGGTTCGAGCTGCGGTTGTGTGGGTCGAGCTGCAGGTGGTCTGTTACTACAATCCTGTTGGACTTCCACAAAACATTTTTTAGCCCTGTCACTTGGGACCTATGTTTGTATGTCTAGCGTATACAGAGAGTTTTATCTCTCATATTTGTTTAAATGTTTTTGGAATAGTATAATTACTAACCTTGTTACGCGCTTAAAAACCTTAGTTGTTGAATTGCAATAATAATATTATAACAAAAACAACCTTGTGTTGAGAAAAGAGTTTTACCCTATATAATTGTTAATTGTTGATGTGATAGCGTAATTACTAACTTTGTTGCGAGCTTATAAACTTAAGTAGTTGAGAGCAGTAATAACATTATAATATCAACATACATCCTTGTGTTCATTCCTTCGAAAAAGTCCTTGAAACAAAATGTCAGAGGTAAAATTGTCTCTCTGATCTTGTGTTTCCTTTGCTATCATTGGTCATTTACTTTCAAGTTGCCCTAAGATGTCAGGGAAGGTCAATTCCTTTCACCATTCCTTTCCATGCTCGCAGAAAGTGTTGCCTAGAATCTAATCCTTGCAGTCCTTGAGTTTGAATCCCCTGTTGGTAATTTATTTAATTCTGTGGTCGTTAGCAATAACAATTTGAGATTTTATTTTTTTTTCTGCTGCTGGTCTTTCCCCCAGTGATTTATTTTAGTCTTCTCCTGTTATCTTTTTAAGGAACACCAGCCCTGTCCTATCCCTAATGCTAAAGGAGGCTGTTCCTGGTTTTGAATGCTATACGGGTGATTAGGTGATAATGAGCGGCGTGGCAAGTACAGTACGTACGTACGTCTAGAATTCCCCTTTGCAAATTTTATTTGAGATCCGAGTTATTGACAGGATATATCATTCTAGGTGTTGTTTATAGGCTGCCCACTAGTGGAATTTCAGTTTTGTTAGACGATGATATTGCCGGGGAAAGAATGTATGTACAGTAGTTTCACTTTATCCATCCCCTGTCAACAACACTGTCACGATAGAAGAGGAAATCCCAAGGTTGTTTCCTACTTGTGTCATCATCTTGCAGTATAATTCGTGGGAGTTACAGTAAAACCTGAGTCAACTGTTGACCATGATGATCAACAGAAGGCTCTTACCAAGGAATATAACCTCCAGAATTTTTCTCTTGTGTCTCTAGTGATGATGGCTCTGTCCCAGGTCGCACCAACAGTAGTTTGGAGCATAATGTAGTGAGTGTTAGGGACACCCACATTGCTAGTAGTGGACTTATGACAGCACCTTAACATCCCAGCTCTTGATCTACCCTACAGTAAGGTGGTGATCGATTGCGTAGGCCCACTTCCCAAGGCACCTACAGTAGTAGTCATAAATTTCTCCTGACCAGGCATTATTGATTCTGCTACTCGATACCCATATTCCTCTTCGCTGAATTATGGCCAAGTTTACCATTAACGCCCTGATTGTTCTGTCTTTTTGCAATCTGATGAGAGCTTTAATTTCACGTCTGGATTAGTTAAGCAAGTGATGCAGGTCTTATTAACCCAGGTCACAAGGAGTGGCTGAAACCTTTCATCAAATCCTCAAAACAATGATACTCGTATTCTGCTTGGAAACTATGTAAAGCTAGGACGAGGGTATCGACTTACTGTTGTTTGCTATCTGGAGTGGTGTTCAAGAATTCTTTGAATTTACACCCTTTCATCTTGTGTAGGGGCACAAAGTAACGTGGTCCCTTAAAGTTCAATGGAGTGTTGGTTGGAAGAACAAGATTCAAACTCTTTAGTGACCTATGTTGTGAAATTTCGTGATAAATTGCTTAGTGCAATGTGAATAACCCATGAAAAGCTAGCAGTTGTCCAGTCCAAAATGAAGGTAAATTATGATTGTGTCCATAAGGCTCAGCTTAGAACCTCCAAGGTGAAGCACCAAGTGTTAACTTTTTTACCTTTGAATGGATATCCACTCCAGTCTTAGTATTCTGGTCCTTTCGGAGTGTTTCAATGTGTAAAAGTGATTTGCTGTATATGATTGCTACCTCAGAACGGCAGAAGAAGAAAGCACCTAGTGCTTGTGGGTTTGTTGAAACCATACTATCCGAGAAAATACAATCACGAGAGAGCAGGTGCTGCCAAAAGTGTTTGTGTGGCGAATTGTTCAGTGATGTCAGAAGGCAAAGATGATAAAGACGAGTACCTAACTAAAGTGTTTGATGAGATCAGTGATACTTTGTATAATATGGAGATTTTACATTACCCTATGAGTAATGTTGCTCACCTCCTGACCACCCAGGCGGCCGATATAGCACACAAACGTACCGAGTACATTCATCTGTGTGGGTTACCGCCCATTGCCTCCATTCTCTGCTCGCCCCAACTTCCAAATTCTGCAGAGATAGGGAAGAGTCGAGTTGTATCTGAGTCCTTAGACTTCCCCAGTGGTCCTTATTTCCAAGTATTGTGGTTCCCTGCAGTTCTGAGTCAACTACAGGAATGGTTATACTATTGTAGACCCGGATTCCTACTCTCTTCCTTGGATAGATGATGTTAATGATGATCTGGGACAGGCACAGGGTTACTATCAAGTGCCACTCAATGAGCGTGTTAAGGCAATCTCCGGCTTTTTGACTCCTGATGGCCTGTGCCAGTTTTCTGTTCTACCCTTCGGCACATGAAGCGGCCCTACCACATTCTAGCACCTGATGAGCCACCAAGCAGCTTATTTGGAGGGAGTCCACTGCCATCTCGATGACTGTCTTAAGAACATGCTGATCAGTAACTCTGTGTGTGCACCTCACCTGCTGTAGCCGCTCATTGTTTATACGGATGCTAGTGATATTGATGCTGGCACCCTACTCCTGCAGAAGGGTGAAAACAATGGAAAATTTAAAGTGCATCTCGGCAGCACTGCTCACCTAATTCTAGTGCTTTATAATTATATTCTCTATGGGCCATGCTTACTCCTGTGGGGATTTTCATTATACGATTACGTCAGCCTTCTGCAAACGTGGCAGCTAGGGATTGTATCATACTAGCTGGGTGTGTCCTGATCCATCGAGCCAGAAAAGTTGTAGCGACAATTGGAAAATTCATTCCCTCATAGCTACCAGCTGTGTGTTAGGGTTGCCAGGTAAACAATTATTGCTTGTTTTCTGGGTGTTATAAAATTTATTTTAGCTAATATTTAAGTAGCATTTAGTTCACATGTTTTCGTATCCTTCTCACATTATAACCTTGCCTCAAACCTTGTGTTGTAGTATATACACAGTAAGCTTGTGAATTAAATGGCATTCATATGTGCAAGTGCAGGTGGGCAGAGCTTAATGAGCTGGCTAATTCGGCTCATCCTTGTCAATCCAGGCCTCTGGTTGATGGTGGAGGTCTACCCTTCTTTCTCCTTTCCTTCCTGTTGGCCACATCATGTGGCCTAAAGTTTGTGAATCTTTTCCTAGAGAATGTTAGATGGTAGTCAGGGTTGCTTATGCTGAATTCCCAACTAGGTAGGATGTGGATTTATATTATGCCCTGCACCTTTTATTTGTAAATAAAGTAGATCTACCTAGGTGTTTCTGAGGGTCTATTCCACCCAGAATTTTATTCTTCAGCCTTGACTGAGTATTTGGGAACACCTAAAGAGAATTTCATGAAGCCTACCCGACTTAAAGCTAACTCTAGCATTATAATTTGGGTACAGCTCTGTGTCTTTTGAGGTAAGTTTGGGCAAAGACAGATAGGGTTGTGATAAATTGGGAATAGGTCTGAGGGTGAATCATTTTTACTTACCAATTTTTATAAAAACTTAGATGTTTGTGTAGTTTCTTTCAAGTCTTATGCAACACGTTCTATTTTGGTTTTAATTTATTACAGTAGACACGTGTTTCCCTAGGTTCATTTCTCTCAGTCTGGCAAGTTTAGAATATTTTGTTCACAAGTTAGTTTGTTTCTAAGTTTGTCAGTTACTGTTTTATATTTTCCACGAATTTTGGTGGGTCAGATAGTATGACTTGGAGGTTCAGTACATACATAAAAAAGATGACATTCGTACTCTAGTGTCTGAATATTTGTCGGAAATGGCAATTCTCAGTAAGGAGGAATTAGAAATTCTTGGTCGGCCAATTGATGTGCTTTCACTTAGGCGGTTGGCACTGAGGTTGAGAAGTTATGTGCTGATAATACGAGATTTCACCTTTTCAAGGCTTCACATTCTGCTCAGGGTGAGGGATTGTGGCATTTTAGTGTAGATGCTTTGTGGTAAAATTTAATGAAGAGGAACCTGAGGGTTTTTCCCTCATTTTGAATGAAAAACCAAGCTTCATTATTGGCCAATTGATAAATAGATATTTTTGGCGCACAATTATTTTATAGGGAGAGTGCAGGAAGTATTTACTGCATTAGACACAGCACAGTCTGAGGACAATGAAGTTGTCAAATGTGCATTGCTTAATGCATATCAGCAAATTCCAGAAGCATATCGGCAACAGTTTTGCAAATGCCGGAGAACCATCAAATGACACATTTCTCGAGTTCTTCCCACAAAAGCAGCTTCTGTGTTGAATGTGGGTCGAGAGCGAATTGTCCATCTGAGAGTATGGAGAATTATTAGAATTGTTCATTCTCGAGTAGGTGAAATAAAGTATCCCTGCTAGTGTGCGGTTTTATATAGATGGTCATGGGTTCTGTACCTTAGCTGCAGTGGGGCTTGCGGCAGTTTATTTCTCTCTCATTAATACTGATAAATTTCACAGTACATGTGTGCCATTATTTCAGTCCTCTCATCCCAAGTCTGTCAATAACCCATCTTCAAGTTTACGTAAGGAGCAAGCTACCAGGACTGCACTGCTAGATGTCTTGGGGATCTCTTCACGACCTACCTCGTCAGTAGCAGGTGAGAACACTGTACTAGAGAGAAGTAAAGCTCATGTTTCTGGTAAGAGGAATAGTGTGTTTTGCTGTTATTATAACAATAAAACCTGGTCATGTCATAGCCAACTGTAGAAATTTGACCATTAAATGCAATTACTCTGGCCAAAGCAGAACTGTTCTCCCTGTCAGTGTTGTCCCTAATATACAATGGATTTATTTTTCCCCAATGTCACTGATAAACATGATTCAGTCCACACACATTCAGGACTTGCCTCTCCTAACGTACAGTAACACTTTCATTTAGACTATTTTGTTCACAAGGTCTCCTAGTCCACAAGGAATTAGACCAGCCCTCTGTTCCTGTTCCTGTTTTATGAGACTCCAGTTTTGATTCATCTTGCATACTGAAGAGTGCCCTTCCCATCTTTGATTGCTATACGAAAGAGACTGTGATTTTATCAGGTTTACCTGGAACTGATAGATATCCCTTGTATAAGGTTTACCTTAATGTGAATTTGTCTCTGATTATGTAACCTTATCAATAGTCGACAGTTACCAGTCGCTGGTATCTCAATCTTAACAGGTAACAATCTTGCCGGAGATCGAGTTTCACTTTGTCCTGTAGTCTTCACCAAATCCACTTGTGAGAATAACACTGAGGTTAGACTAAGATTTTTCCTACCCATGTAACAGAGGAAAATTCACTTTACAATGTATCTGAACTAATCGATGAGCTTTGTGGAGGATTATTCTCTTTGTAATTTTTTTGATGAGACTCCTCACGAGTAAAATTTCACCCTACCAGGTTCGGACGATACTTCTAGTACTAATGTCACCAGCCTTGGAGATTCTCCCATCAGTAGAGGTAAACTATTTCAAGGACAGTCTCATTATTCCGATTTGAAAAGTCACTACTATCACCTTATTGGTGAATCTGTTTTGGATAATTTCCCTTATTTTTTTTTACCCCAAATCTGGCCTGCTCATGTGTAAATTTAGACCCTTACCGGCCCAGGCAGATCACCCCTGGGTGACTGTCCAACAGATAGTCATTCCGAAGCCCTTATGGCATGAGAACATTAGTATCGCTTATGATTGTGTAGGCGGTTACCTTGGTGTACGTAAGACATATACTAAGATTCTCTCTCGCTTCTTTCTGGCCAAAGCTGAAGCAAGATGTTAGCTCCTACTGTAGCATCTGGCACATTTGCCAGGTTAAAGGTAAATCTGGGACTGGCACCAAACTAGCTCCTATTCACCCGATCTCCGTCGTAGAAGAACCTTTCATTAAAGTTGTCATCGATTGAGTGGGATCACTATCCAAGACTAGACAAGGTCATCAATACCCGCTTACCATCATTGATGTTGCTAACCGGTATCCCAAGTCCATTCACCTTCAAAATATTACCACGAAGAGTGTTACTTGGGCCCTGATCATGACTTTCACACAGGTTGGTCTTCCTGCCACTATCAGGGGTAAAATTTTACCTCTGGGTTGTTTCGGCAGGACTCCGTCAGTGCCGTTCGACGGCTTTCTACCCAGTAAGTCTTTTGCTTAGAGACGGGTCACGACTCGGATGTTGTTTTCTGTGAGGGACGGTGATTTTGGAGATTACAGTAGGTTAGAGGATTCTTAAAGGTCATTAAAGAATGCTGGCTGAGTGATAAGGATGCTGTTCCAATTGCAGGGTTTGCTGGATATGCTCTTAAAATTAAGGAGCACTTAGAGGTTGCTGTTAAAGTTGCTCATGCCCACATGGCTAAGGCTCAGGAGAGCACGAAAAATAAGTTTGATGAAATTAATATGGTGCAGTTTCGAACTTTTAAGGAAAGTGATCAGATCTTAGCCTTGCTACCTTTGCCAAAGCAACCTCTTCATGCCCAGTTCTCTGGTCTTTATCGTGTAAGATTGCGTGTTGGGAAAGATAATTATGTCATTGAAACCCCAGAGAGGCACAAGAATAGGCATCATGTTCATGTAAACCTTGAAGAAATACTATGCTAGGGATAGTGATGAGTTGGATGTGATTAGTAAAGATAATATAGGAATCGACCCAAATTGCCTGATAGTGAGATCTCAATGGATCCCCGTGATAAAGTTCTACACTTGCCTGCCATCCAGGCGACTGATATTACTTGTCTTCTACAGGAGCATCAAGACATCTTTGGAGATACACCTCATCTCTTCTCCTTACTGCAACGCCCGAGAACCTTATCCAAGGCAAGCCCCTAATCGCCTCAATGCTGAGCAGAGAGAATTCCTGCAAGTGGAGGTAAAACGATTGCAAGAGCAGGGCCTGGTCCATCTGAGCTTGAGACCTTGGGATTCGCCAGTGGCCTTGGTCCCTAAGTCGACTACTGGAAGGTAAATAGTGTCACCGTGCCAGATTCATTTCCTCTTCCCAGATTATATGATATTATCGACGACCTGGGACCCCCTCACTATGTCTCCAAGCTGGATCTGCAGTCAGCCTGTTGGTTAACCTCCCCTAGGGTTAGTTTTGGCACGCCCATGTCACCTACCTTGAACATGGGGTGGGCTGAGTTTAAGTATCCCGTGTTGCTGTGAAGATGGAGGCCTTCAAACCACGTAGTGGCAAAGGATTACATCATACTAGCTGGGTGTGTCCTGACCCATCCAGCCGGAAACGGTGTGGCTACTATTGCGAAATTCATCCCCGCATTTCTTCAGGGAGTGCGTTTGAGATACCAGGTACCTAATTGTTTCTTATGATCCCAGTGTTATAACATTATTTTAGCTCATATTTTAATTACCATTGTGTTCCCATAAATATTCTTATCCTTTTCACATTATAACCTTAAATCAAACCTTGTGTTGTAGTATAGATATGCTTTGTGAATTAAATGACGTTCTTCTGCACACGCGCAGGTGGTCAGAGCTTACTGAGGTGGCTGGGTTGGCCCATCCCTTTCGTCCCAGACCTCTGTCTTATACAAGCCTTACTGGAGGGAAGAGGTCTCTGCCTCTCCTCATCCCTTGTCTTGGCCTTCACTTTGTGATGGTGGAGGTCTGCCCTTCTCTCTCCTCTCCTCCCTCTTGGTGACACCACATGGCCTAAAATTTGTGAATACTTTCCTAGGGAATGTTAAATGGGAGCAAGTGGTGCTTATACTGATTTCTCAATTAGGTAGAATGTGCATTTTTGTTAGGATCTATACCTTTTATTTTTAAATATATGTGAATAAGGTAGATTTATCTAGGCGTAGAGTATTTGGGTAGTAGGTAGCTACCAATTGTGTGTGTGTGTTGTTGAGATTGTCGGACCGTAGTCCGACACGGGCCTTTGCCTATAGGCGGCCCGTTTGGTGGTTCCGGCTGGAGCTCCAGGAGCAGCCAGACCGGATTGGGATTGGAGGTGGTCCTACCTGCAGATTTGGAAGGATACTGCAGGTTGCAAGTGTGAGCGGACCCCCGATCAGTGGACGCTTACCACCAACCCCCACTCTTGGACGTGGTCAGTTTCGGAGTGGCGCGCCCCCCGAACTGGGGTCCGCACTTGCTGGGAGAGGATACTTTCTGAGCTATCTGGGTGGTGGGTATCGTGTGATGACGCGGAGAAGGTGGTGAATGTGGTTTGTTTGGGCCTTTCGGGTTAGAGTGGCCGCTGGTGTTGTGTGTGCTTTTTGGGAGATTTGAGTTCTGTTTCGGAGGCTTTGTGTGACTTCGCAGTCGAGGAGATAGTGTTCAAGTGGGTTGGCTGCTGGCTCCTGACAGTAGGTGCACAAAATTATCGCATAATTTGAGAAATCTTTCGAAAATTTCCTCTCTGGTATTACTAAAATCCTGATTCTCCGAATCAGTTTATATTGTCATGGGAAAACAGTTAAAAATATTTATCATTACACAAAACCAATGTAAAGCAGTTTTTTCGACCTGAACCAAAATGTCTTTCATTTTTTAATATGAATTTACATCACACTTTATTTTAGTAATTATAGCCTTTCTTTTCCATCCCTAGAAAAAGATATGCCTTCTTAAATTCACATTATGTGCTGTGCTGTGTTTTCTTGTTTCGATAATTCGTCTAGCCAAGGAAATTGAAAATTTAGTGTTAGCCAAAAAGTTATTTGCCAATTGAGTCCAGTAAGCATTGCTCTGAGAATCGCTTTTATACATTTAAATAGTTTCAATTTATCCCAAATACAATCCAGATGAGTGGGAGGCGTAAGACATCACTGGGCGCTGTTCCAGCATAATTGAGGTTAGTCATCGTTTCAGGCTAATGGTGCAGTGACTCGATGCATCGCCGTCTTTGGTTTGTCACGACGACTGTCTGAGGCTTCACTATTAAGGTAGACGTGTCGCAGTGGTCACGTAGTGGCTCAGTGTCGATTTGTCAACTTGAAGAGTCATTCTTCTGAATAGCGTACTCAAATGTAGTTTGCTGCATACCCAGAGAATTTATCTGCATTGTAACTTAAAAGTATCAGATATCTCAGAAGAATCTCAAAAAGTGGTTAAACAAATTCTGTATTCTGTGTGTCTATCAATTCAAACACTTTTATGTGCATGTTTATATTCACTTTTAAGTCGGTGGTGCGACGGTACTGCCAGCATGTGAGAAGTGTGTTATCCAACTTGTCTTGTATGGACATTACCAAACTTGATAGGTATTCTCCGTATGCTTCGGTTTCCTAAAACAAGCCACTAGCTTCCTTTCCTTATCAAAATGGTTAATTAAAAGGTCTCCAATCGCTAGTTATGATAATAATTCATCTTGCATTATCTAAATCAAGGTTTCTCAACCCTTTTGCTGCTCAAGGCCCCTTTCTGAGCCTCAGTTACCTCATACTTGAAAAAAATAACTAAACCATCTGCACTGTGTATTATTCTGAGCTGTATCATATAAAATTATAAAGACAAAGTGTTACGATCCACGCCATCAATTGTCATGATCTACCTACCCAGCACTACGAACCACGCCATCTATTGTCATGATCTACCTACCCAGCAGCACGAGCAACGCCATCTAGGGACAAAACCCGAGTATGACTAGTCTTAGTTACCACTCCGGGGTTTCCCTTCTCCTTATCCTGGTTGTTGCGTCACCTCCTTCAAGTCTTCCTCATCAGCTCCAGTTCGAGGAGAGTTCAGTTCACTCTGGGAAGTGACCACACTAGGATCACCTATCCTTGAAACCTAAGGCACAGTGACTACCTACCATCTCCTTCAATACTCAGCCTTACTCGTCAGCCATCTCAGCTCCGCACTTAAGTATTTGTTATCCTATATTGCCTTCCCACGTCCACTTGCTTCAAAATTGTTGTATGTTGTATAAATATGTATATACTGTAAATGTTTAGGTTAAGTATGGTTAAGGGTAAATTATAGAAAGCTGAATATTTTGTTAAGGAATTTATGGTACTTTATTATACACACCAAAAACTCGCATCCTTTGTCTACCCTTTTATAGTCCGATTGTCTTTGTTCTTTTATTGTTGTTGCCTGTTGGGATCTGGGTAGACTTTTAACTATATTCTAAATCCCCAACTCGTAACAGTAGTACCTAACAAAAACGATCAATTCTATAGACATAATTGTGTACAAGCAAAAAAATTTCCATAAAGACATAAAATGTAAAATCATACTAGCAGCGTAAGGCCTACTAACCCCCAAAAATATTCCAATTGGTAGGTACTTTATTCAGTGTGACCCTTGTGTCTGATGCAAACTTGCCAGTTTCTCAATATCTGGCTGCATCATTGTGAGTGACAAACGAGAATCACCTCTCCCCACAATATCAAGGCGGTTACGAGCTTTTGATAGCAGATGAGCCACCCGACTAAACCCACATTCAACAAGATAAAAAGCGGGAAAAGCAATACAATACAATTTAGCTTTGTCCCGGAGCAGAGGAAACTTCCTAACCATTTCACTGCTTATCCATAAATTAGGTGTGCCATGTTTGAATCTAGGTTGAGCTGTTATATCACTTTGTAGCTCAATGAGACTTTCTTGTACTATAATGTCAACATCAACTGCATTTACCCTAAATGGGTCCACCACCCAACCTGGAATGTTCATCTCTAGCAGGTCGCTGAACCGAACTTGCATATCACTGTACAAATGTTTCAAATGCTCAACATACACAGAAAGGTCATCAACTTTCAGTTCGATGTCCACAGTGGTCAGTGACGGAAACTGCATTAACTCACGACGTCCGATATTAATCCAGTACATCTTGAGTTTCCGAAGGAAAGCAGTAATGACCTCTTTGCAAGATATGAGATTACAGCTATGTCCTTGTAACTGATTGTTCAACAAATTCAGCTTTTCAAATGCGTCTGATAGGTAAAATATATCACACTTGGCAGCATCGATCTATTCTCCAAGCTGCTTGCTACTCAGAAATGACACAATACTGTCCCAAAGTGCAACAAAGCGATGAAGACAATTACCCTTCAATAGCCATCGGACCTTGGTATGCATCAGTTGGGGCTCAAACTCTTCTTCAGTTCCTCACAAAGTCGTCGGTAAAGACGATCTTGAGGTGCATTTGATTCGATAAAGTTAACAGCCTTTATCACAATGGCAAGGGCATTATGCAGACGCCCTCCCAATTTTTATGCAACCAAATGTTCACGGTAGACCACGCAGTGTATGCAAAAAACTTCAGGCACAGCATTTTTTAAATGAGCAATGAGTCCTTGATATCTATCTACCACAGAAGCAGCTCCATCAGTTGCACAAGTCATTATATTTTTCTTAAAATAAATCTCAACTTCTGAAAAAAAATTCACCTTTGGTGTCTGTTTTAAGTTTTTGGACAAAGAAAATTTATTCACAGAGCTGATCATCAGCCCAAAACCTAACATATGTCATCAAAAGAGCTTCGCTATCCCGTAGAGTAGATTCATCGATTTGCACGGGAAGCTTCTTCACTTGCAATTGTGCAACAAGTTATTTTCCACATCTGCCAATTCATCAATGCGCCTAGATACTGATGAGTTGCTCAAAGGAATGGCCTTAGTAATTTCAAGTGCACTCTGATTCATGACAGTTGAAATCACAACAGACACTGTTGGTAAAATCAGAGTCACCAATGTTATGTGGCATGCCATCTTTTGGAATTAATTTAAAAATATCATTGGATGCAAGTAAACCTTTGTCTACTTTGGCTGCTCTTCCACTAAACATTTGCTTCACTGTTGTCCTTGCTTGGAAATCATCATGCAGAGTTTTCACGTAATGTAATGATTTGTTCGTCTTGTCCTTGCGTGTTCTGGCCCTTAATCGTTGATTCTTGATGAGTTAATGGAGTTGGAACATGTAAACGTTTATTGGGTTTATAGTAGGACTCTGTTCTCATAGGAAGACTATATGAAGGTTGCTGATAAATTTTACTGGCCAGGTATGGGAGCGGATATTAGAGCTTTTTGTAGGAGCTGTGATCGGTGCCAGCAGATGTCCGCCAAGGGTAGAGTCTGTCCTGTTCCTCTTAAACCTTTACCCATCGTTACAGAGCCATTTTCTCGGGTAGCCATAGATCTTGTTGGACCACTCTTATCCCCTTCCTCTAAGAAGCCTAAATTATATCAAGCTAATTTGTTAAAGAAATATCATAATAGGGCCCACATTAACTTTGCTCGGGTCCTTGACGACGTTCCCAAGCTGGAGTCGTGTGAAGTTCAGGCTCCAGACTCGGAAGATCTCGGTTGCCAGTTACCGGTAACACCAGATGGTATAGAATAGATGAATCCTCTACAACTGGCAATGGGCCCAAACTTAAACCTGGACTGAAGTGGATCCCAAGTGCAGTTTCTTGAAACGGCCTTATGATATTTGGATATCATGTTACCACTTTTTTAATATGACCTTTCTCTATTTTTATTTTGCTCTGTATATTTAACTATTTGTTGTAGGATTGTTATATGATTTATTGGTACTAATCTTAAGCTTTAATCTAACTTACAGTATATTTTGGTTAGGGGAGCTGTGTAAGGTCTGTAACGAGTGGGATAGTTGTACGCCTTTCGTTTGCTTGTTCGCAGCCCCACTAAGGGGGGTAGAAGGAGGTGAGAAGGTCGCTGCAGCCTCGTCACACACCAGACACTATCCAGCCGGTACCACAGCTGCACTTCCCCCGCTGTTCGATTTCAACTTTGGTTGTGTACTCATCTGAGGTTCGTGGGCTAATTCCCCAGTCCTTCACTTTTCGGCTGTCAACGCCTGTTACCTACTCCAGCTACTGCCGCGGCTGCCACGTGATCGCCACTTCCTCCACGCCCTATCCACCGTCCGTGCCCTGGCGTCTATCCTGTGTAGTAAGACATCGCCCACCAACGACGGCACCAAGTGAGGAAGCTGCCCTATACCTTCCCCCTGTGAGCTGAACACCGCGCTACCAGAGCCTCCCACTGTGCTGGTTAGGAGGAGTATTCATCTGCAGCCGTAAGAAATAACTGTAATTTGTTGTATTGATTGTTGCAAGTAATTATTTGACTCCAGTGCTGTTTATTTAATATTTGTGTAAGTGGTGTCAGAGTTTAATTTTTGTGATTATTTTTGTAGTAAAGAGATGTCAATTTCTAACGGTTGTTTGCCACCCTTTGGAAACCCATGGATCTTGACTTTCCTTTTTATAAGATCCTGATTAGGCTGGCAAGGGATTTATTTCCTAAAGACCAGGCCTTTATACAGGCAAATCAATGTATTCACGGATATCCATGGCCAAGTACGTAAACATTTAGCAGGGTCACTCACTGAAATAATATACAAGCAACATAAACAAACTAAGCCTATCATGCTAGAAATAAGCGATGCTGTTATGGTGTGAGAACCTGAAGGAAAGTCCAAGCCTTCACCCAAATTAGACGGACCATTCCGCATTATTGTTAAAGAAGCGTGCAACAATTAAAAAAATTTGAACCCAAACTCACAAACATCAGATGTTGTGCATGAGGACAGACTTAAAAAGGTCCATTCAGATTCATTTCCCAAGAATGATAATGATATCCCAGACATCGTTGACCCAGAAACAACTGTTCAAACAGCAAACACGTCAAATACACCCAGTGTATCTGATGATTATTGTTTAAAACAACGTTCTGCGAAACGTATATAATAATGTTCCTAACATTTCTACAATGATATTAACACGAAAAGATTTCTGAGTAATATTTATTGAAATTTTTATAATTTCATGAATTCAGTGCCTACACTGGAATGATTCATTTCTTTTTCCAAACAATTTGCATGCTAAAAAAACTTCAACTCAAACTATATCAATTAACAAAAACGAGCTAATTGCAATTATGGTTGATGCAGGGTTAGGACTATTGGAGGCACAGCATGTGTGTATGAAAATTCTTCTTGAAGCCTTACAAATAGCCAAGACGAGTTATCTGTGAACTCCAATTTTCGCAGATGAGGAAGTAGAATAGTATATCCTTCTGTTAGTCAACTCTCACGCACAATGCTTTAATTATCCATGTAACTATGCTAGTACAAAGAAAATTAATGCATGGCATGTAGAACCTTTCCCATTATACTCTGATAACACACTGTTTACTCTGGATATACCAACCGATCTTTTACTCATAGATGAAGACTATTATTTGTTAGAAGTGGATGATTTTAGGGTATTATCACGGTGTAAGCCTATGTGTGCGCGTTTATTCTGCTGCAGACGGAATATGCAAATTAGCAATCATACAAACTAACGTTCGCACAGCGCTGAAACAATGTAACTATACACCGATTTTCCAGGAAAACTGTTTCATGCGCATCTACATAAGGTTTAGTATATATATATATATATATATATATATATATATATATATATATATATATATATATATATATATATATATATATATATATTTTTTTTTTTTTTTCCTCTCTTCCCTGAAGAAACTAACGTCACTTTACGATGCCAAGATGGTGATAAACAGTTAGTTGTGAAAGGTTATTATAAGGCTGCAGATTTCTGCGTGATAACCTGTAATTCGTTGAAAACCTTGCCTTCCCATCATCATTTTGCATTGAATTTAAATCTCACTTTGGATTTGATTCCATTGTTACAAGTTTCTATTTTGACTCCGTGAACTCAATCTTATGACAGTAGGGTGTGTCATACGGAGGCGAATTTTTTTTTTTGAGTTTGAAAAATCGGCCCATGGTATTAATGATGTAGTTCTATGTGCAGAATCATGTGATATCTTCAGATTTGAAAAGTTTTCATTTTTTGCTAGGTAAATTTTAACTTGAAGTCTTATGAAAATTCAGTTTTCCCACCCTTTTACCAACACCACTAAAGTAAATGTATCAGGTTAATTTATTAGGATGAAAATGATCCAGAATAGTGAAACGAATGATCTTGACACATTTATTAAATTTAATATTCCTTTAGAAAACAAAATCATCAAATACAAAAACCGGTTTTACTACTACGACCCGGTGTTGCTGCACACCATAGAGAACATGTCTTTCTTGCTTCTGTTTCTACTCATCACCTCCCTGCTGACCACCTGAGCTGGGATGTAGCCTTCCCTCCTCTCCTGGCTGTACACGTGACTGCTGGCCTCACTCACTTGCTGTACACAACGCTCTATACTCTGGGTGTGCGAGGGCCAGGCAGGGACATGCATGGGGTTGTCCAGGAAAGCTCTGACTTGAACATTGGTGAGGCTGAAGGTAAGAGGGGGCTCACTGCCAGCCTGGATGTTATCCAGATCTATGAGATCAGTGAGGGTCTTGGCACCTAGATTGACTTCAGGAGTCTTCCTGACCCTGAAGGAATCGTCACCAACTGATTCGTCATGCCCAGATCCTCTCATAAGTCTCATATCCAAGATCTTTTTGACTGCCACTCTTCTCTCCTCCTCATCCTTACTGCAGAGCATTGTCTGCAGAACTGCCTCGGGATGAGCATACCAGGAAGATCTCCTCACAGTCTGCTCCACAATCTGAACAACCTTCCTTGGCTGACTCCTCAGGAGAACAAGCTGGAAGAGAACATGCCTCGGACCTTCGGAGAACGATGACTTGACCTTGGTGTTAAACCAATTTGGCAAGTAGACACTCACGATGAATTGGACAATAAGTCTCAGGTTGTGAAGCTGGTTCCCTTTCAGTTTATGATGAGCGACCCAAATTCTGCAGAACCTGAGAGCCGTTGTGAGCCACCTAGAATGTGAGACTGGACCTATCTGCAGGTAAGCAAGTCTATCAGGCATGACCCCAGTTTTGATGGCACTGCAAATCATGTAACCATAGTACTGGTCAGTACTCAGGTCGTCAATGACAGTATGTGCAAGCTCAACGAGTGGAGGGCCAACTGTGATTTTTTCAAAGCTCGGATTTATTTCTAACTCAGTGACAGAGTCCAGCATCTTGCCAAGAGGACCAGACCATCTGTTGTTTGAAAGAGTCTTGCCATCCAGCTCCTGGATCAGATGTCTGAGTGGCAACTCGTTGGTGTGGAGGTCACAAACAATCCAGACCAGCTTCCTCCCAATCTTCCGCTCTATCCACTGTATGACCCCCCCCCCCCCCCTTGCCACCCTGTGTTCGTGTTGGTGCTGTCCCCTCCAATGGCCTGCAGGGTCTGGTCTACGTTCCTCTCTCTGAGCCAGTTCACAATGTTATCTGCCAATATCTCAGCTGGTTTCCTGATGTCATCTTTCTCTGGAGTGAAATGCCACAAATACTTCCCTCCTGGTTCACTGCAGCAGGAATAGTGTTCCTCCTTCACCATGGCAGGGAACAACTTGTCAGAATCTCCAACTTTCATGAACACTTTAGTGTCATCCCTTCTCCCATCAAAGAACAAACAATTGATTCCATTTTCTCTTATCCCCTTATCAAACTCCTCTTCTAGGTTACTGACAAGTTTCTCCCGAGCTCTCCTTACTTTGTTATGATCTATCACCAGGTGAACATCATCAGGTGTTATCAAACCACCGTCAATCCAGGCAGCTGTTGCTATCTCTGCAGTTTCTCTGAGACCAGTGTGGTGTCGCATGCTGGCCAGAGCTATGCTCGGGATATCTTTCCTATTTCGAATCTTATGCCTGGAAGGTTTGGGATCATTATTTTCTGGGTTAGGGACAAAGTCACCATTCTCCTGGTCAGCACTCGGATCAGCCATGGGGAAGTCATTAAACTCTGAATCAGCTTGACTCCAATCATCGGCCTTTATTACCTCACCCTGGGCCTTCTCAAGTCTCTTTTCCTCGGCAACTCTTCTCCTCTTCTGTCTCTCTGTGGCAGCCTCCTGTCTCTTGGACTCCGGAATATCTTGGCTAGAAATCATGAGAGCCCCTATACTGCCAGTCTTCTCTCTCTGTGCTTTGACAAATGCCAGTTCGATCACAGGAATCTTCAGTTCACGCTTGCAAATACAGGAGATGTGGGCCTCGGATTTACAGTCACGATCGCATCCAAACCCAGGACAGAGAACAATTGGGCACTTGCAAGTAATTATGTCAAATAACTGGTCCAGTTGCTTGGCAAAGCTGTCCTTAACTGCAAGTTTTCCTCTCCCAAGAGAGATATCTCTTGCCTTTTCCCAACTGGCTAGCAGTCTCTCACTAATCTTCTGACTTGTTATGACTGGAGGCTTGAACTGAGCGTTAGCCAGAGTGTACTGTGCCAAGACAGCTTTGGTCATATCACTGGCAATGTCTTTGTTTGTGTAAGTTCTTTGGTTCTTTTCACTGATTTGCCTGATTAAAACACCGTATCTCAAAGCATTCTCAATGTAGGCAACTCCGACTTCAGGAGCTCTCTCCCAGACCCAAGATAGTGACTGAGATGGCTGGATTTTTGGTTCCTCGTCCTGACACAAGCAGCCATCGCAAATATTATCAACTTATAAATGCATCAGAATCTGAAACAGAAAAAAATATTGTTAGTTGGGTTGTTTAAGAATGAAGTCAGAAAGCAATGTTCACTATTTAATTGCAATGCACTAATGCAGCTGTACGTTAGATTTTCGATAAATTTCACGCTAAAATTTACCTAGCAAAAGGTTGCAAAATATTGAAACTGAAATTATTTTCTGTTTATATACACTAAAATCTACCAAAAAAGTGATGGGCCATTAGTTTTAGCTGATCTTCCCTCCTATGACACACCCTATTATGATAGTTAAATTTAATTTTATTTCTTATCTGGAAGAGTCACATTTTGCTAATATAGAAGATAAACTGCTATTTTAATTTGTTTTTCACGGGATTTGTTATACCCAGTATAACTATTCCCACTATTGTGTAATACTGTATTGGCAGTAATAGTTTTGTTTTGCTTCTAGAGATCAATATCATTTCAATTTACCATTGTACATAATATACTATTCTGTAAGACCCTTAAGGTTAGGACCCTAGTAACTGCTGAACCCATGTTACAGTTGCTTCAGTTTAGTGTTTTCACACATATGTATGTACTATGGATAGGTTTTTGTATAGGTTTTTTTTATTTTTTCTCTGCGAGAAGCTAATTTCTCGTAGAAGCCTGGAAGGTGGTGACTGAGCGATGTATTAGCCCTTGTCTCATGACAATAATAATTATATAAATTTGGGTTAATACATTTAGTTTATATAATCCAATCACCCCACTGTAATTTTCTATTAAGATGTGAATTGCCATATACTGTTCACATGAGGGGAAATTCCTCTATCAGTAAGCCGACCTTGAGAATGTAGGGTTAGCCTGGCCTCTCCTCCAGAGCCCATCCTCATAGCACCAGTCCTCATTTGAAGCTCACGAGAAGCGGACGGGTGACCTAACTCAGTCAAGCTGAGCCCCGTCCTTAATTCACACTCACAGCTTACAGTGATAATTACGGTGCATCTACTAATAGAGTGTGACCAATATAGTTTTACCAATAAATGGAGAAAAGACCATTTTGGGTTTGTAACTAAACCCCTCAACTTATTTACATAAAAGCCAAGTTAAAGGAAACTCTACCCAAAGCTTATATACGATCCTTCGTTTCAGTAACAGTAATAGGGTACCCATTCTCAGTGATAATTTCATTAACGTAAAAGGTGATTGTGTTCATTGGCGGATCGCGGAGAGGCGTTGGGGGGGGGGGGGGGTTCTGCTGACACCCCAATGATCAAGCAGTTGTTTTCCATTGCCATCTATAGAGGTGTCTGTTCTACCATTTATGTCGATAATTAAACTTAACTTAATTACTATATTTCTGAATGATACTGACGAACAACCATTTCAGATGAAAACTAAAAACAGCCTATCTGAAACGCGTAGAGAATACTATGGAGCAGTGAAAACGCTTGAAGTTGTGTGGCAGTCCTCAGTCACCAGACACAGTTTCAAACTGCATTGCCAGGTTGACGGTGCACAGAGCAGTCTTAATTAACATTCTAGTTACAGTTCCATATGTTTATTTTCGTTAGGAATAGCTGGTTACAAAGGAAGATATAATTTAAAACACAATGTCTAAAACGTGTGGGTGGGTGGGTGTGTGTGGGTGGGTGTCGGGTATGTGTGTGTGTGCTGTGCTGTGTGCTGTGGTTTGTGTGTGTGCTGGAGTGTGAGTGAGTGTGCTGGAGTGTGTGAGTGTGTGTGTGCTGTGGAATGTGTGCACTGTGGTGTGCGTGCACTGTGGTGTGTGTGCATTGTGGTGTGTGTGTGTGTGTGTGTGTATGTGTGTGTGTTTGGGGGTGTGGTGGGTATGTAGTCTGGGTTTGTCACATGGCAAATATGAAAAGCCTTCAATGTATATTTCATCAAGGTGAGTAACAGACTAAGGGCGTCAACGACTGATAGATTTTGTCTTTGCTTTCAGCACTAAGACACACACAGCATTACTTAGTAGTTTATGATTACAATACCATAGTTGTCGAGGGTTTAGATGTTAACGCCCTCTCGTTTTTTTAATGATTACTGTCAGGTGGAACACTTTCACTCTCACCAAGGATATTGAATAAGATTATGGATATTTGGAACAAAGGATGTCTATTTATAAGTATTTATACTAATAATCGGCATGAAGACAATATAGAGCAACATAAACATATGTAGTATGACAGTGCCGGACTGCCGGCCGGAACAATTGTCGGGAATGTATACACTGGATGTCAAGCGTGGGGTCTTGTATATACACACGGCACAGGTGGTAAATTGGCGCCATCTCAACAATTTCAAAGATCGAGAATCCACCTAACCGGCACAGGACTTGGTAATGGACCCGGGAGGAACAGCACAGAGGCTACGGCTGACAGTGTTCTAGCTGACGTGCTGACATACAAGGCTAGGAGTGCAGCAGGTCACACCAACGTGACCATGGATAAAAAAGATGCAACAATACAGTCCATTTAGAGAAGTGTCTAATTATTTTAGTTGTAACTGTCAACATGCTATTATATTTGCCTAATTCAAACACACTAAGTTGTACATTCGCAACAAAAAGTATCGGTGCATACTGCAGTGTGAACAATTTGAGACGAGTGACGATAGGTATTTGGAAAGGCGAGTTGTTCCAGCCGTATGTTGGCAGCCCTGTAATCCTGCTGAGCTGCATACTATGGCCTGGTCAAGTGAAACAAACCGTTATAAATAAGGTCGGGAAGTGATAAATAGACAGTATGAAATATGAGGAGCTCCCTGTTAAAAAAAATTATTTGTGATACTTGTGAATATTGCCACACTAATTTATGCTACCAAATAAACCACTCAACCTGGTCGTCCTGAAGGGTGGTGCAGCGTGGACGGCCGCTCCGAGACCTGTCGTCTGTAGCACCAGTTTCGAGGTATCGCCGAATCCATCGTGCAGCGGTGTTCCTGTGGACACCAAACCGCCGGCTAATATCTGTGACGCCGAACCCTTCGTTATGAAGGGCAATGCTAGCTCCTCGTGTTCCCTCTGAGGTTTCCATGTCGACTGGCATGTGTAGATCGCTACTGCTTCATATTGCCTCTGTTTTATACCCACGTTCACCGAGACCGAACCCTCGCTCATCATTCAGTCGACACAAAGCAACAATCCGAAAAGAGGAAACAAACACACTGATTGTCAGCCATATGGCAACACCTAGTGGAAGGGGGGGGGGGGGTTATGAGGATACACTTGCCAACCTTCCCGACATATCACATATACGTATCGTTTCGGAACTCGTCGATCTCACCCTGCACAGATACTTTTTGGTGCAAGTGTACATGTATAGTAATTAACAAACAGTACACAAGGCATCCTTAAAATGTAAATAACATCAAAGGAACCATAAACCAAAAAAGAGATTAAATAATATGGAATACTCACAAGTAGCAGATGACCAACTGGGTCAGAGGAAGGGAGCCAAGTGACTAGCCATACGGCTACATCCCGCACCATGACTCGGTTCAAACTACCCATGAGAGACACGTGCTTCAGATATAGAGAACAAACCCATCACTGAACAATGCAGTTCCAACAATCATTGGGCTGGAATACAAACACCGTACAATAGTAATGTAGGGTCATTCCTCATTAGCCCAATCTGATAATTTGTGAGTGTCTACTGATAGGCAGCTAAGATGTTGTGTGTAAGAGAGAGAGAGAGAGAGAAAGAGAGAGCAACCAAGAAAATATAGGTTTCCTTATCATTAAGGATCTTAATGAATATAAAAAAAATAGCTGTTAAATTGTAACACTGCTGGAGTTAACAACCTGACCCCAACCCACCGTCATCCCTTCACTTGCCAAGCTCCCTCTCACTCCCAGGGGCTCCCCCAATGAGTCTCGTGATTCACGAAGGAGGATCCGACTATTTTTCGAGCATGTACAAACGAACACACGTACGCGCTGTTGCCACGCTAACCAAATCTTGCGACCAGGTGGACCAGGCGGAACTGTTGCAGAGTGTACATAGGCGTTACACCTCGGCCTAACATTAACGTTCAATCACAAATTCATATCTGACCGGCTATGTGATGGCTATAAGAAGCCAGAGTAAACACCAAAGTGTTATGCAAAATATGCTGGTATGTGAGGCTGGCAAAATGGCAAAGCTATATACTCATATAAGTCAGAATCTTTGAACTGTATCTGCATGTAGATCAATTACACTT
The DNA here is from genome assembly GCA_958450375.1 of Homarus gammarus. NCBI lineage: Eukaryota > Metazoa > Arthropoda > Malacostraca > Decapoda > Nephropidae > Homarus > Homarus gammarus. Next base: position 154,918 of record CAUDMG010003430.1, on the reverse strand, counting down.
ATCACTCTAAAATCTAAATGAATGAAAAGACCTCAGGCGGCCTTCTATTTCATCCACATGTGTCTGTCTTACTAGAATATTTTTGTTTATTTATTTGAATTTGAATTATGAGTGTTCTAACAGTTCACGTGAGTGTGATTGTGAACTGTTGAATCCTCTGAGAACTGTAAATAACTTTATAAGTGCAATTATTTACAGTATATTGATCATATTATTCAAACTTTGTCCGGATGTGCCAGCAGTTGCTATATGTGAATTATATTCAACAGGTTTTGACCGAATTATACTCATTGCGTCAACGACAAGGGCCTTATTGTCCTGCACTACCCAAAATCGTTCCAATGAGCGATTACAGTAGCTATATCATTTCTCATGCATAAAACCAAACACACAATGTGCTTGAATACCCCTCACGCAAATGTGATTTACAAAGTGTGCGACTAGCCACATTGCTTCGCCCTCCTGTACTCACCATCACTACCACCTCCACCGCCACTACCACCACCACTAACACCATTAGATACCACCACCACCATTACCACAACCACCACTATCACCACTACCATTACCATCACTACCACCACCACCACCACTACCATCATTACTACCATCACCACCACTACCACCATCACTATTACCACCACCAATGCCACCACCATTACCACAACCAGAACTACCACTACCACCACTACCACTACTATCACTACCATCACCACCACCACCACCACTACCACCTCTACCACTACCACCACCACCACCACCACCACTACCACCTCACCACTATTACCACACCACCACCATCTCTACCATCATCGCTAACACCACCACTACCGCCATACCACTATCACCACCACCAATACCATCACTACTACCACCACCACTACCAACACCTCTACCACCTCCTCCACTACCCCTACCGCCATACCACTACAACCACCATCAATACCACCACCATTACCACAACCACCATTACCACCACTACCAATACCATCACTACCACCACCACTACCACCACCACCGCCACTACCATCACCACTACCACCACTACCCTCACTTATACCACCACCATTACCACAACCAGCACTACCACTACTACCAATACCACTACTATCACAACCACCACCACCACTACTACCACCACCACCAATATCACTATTACCACACGACCACCATTACCATCACAACTACCACCACTATTACCACCTCCACCACTACAACCTCTACCACTATTACCACACCACCACCATCTCTACCATCATCGCTAACACCACCACTACCGCCATACCACTACCACCACTACCATTACCATCACTACCACCACCACCATTACTTACTGTATACCACCACCAATACCACCACCATTACCACAACCAGCACTACCACTACCACCAATACCACTAGTATCACAACCACCACTACCATTACCACCTCCACCACTACCACTATTACCACACCACCACCACCAATACCATCACTATTACCACCATCACTACTACCACCACCACTACTACCACCATCACCACCACCACCACTAATACCACCACCAATACCACCACAACTACTATCACTACTACCACGACCACTACCACTAATACCACTACCCTCACCACCATCACTACCATCACCACCTCCTCCACCACCACTACTACCACTATCACTAACACCACCACTACTACCACTATCAATAACACCACTACTACTAACACCACCACTACTAACCCCATCACTATCACTACCACCATGACAACTACCGCTACCACCGCTACCATCACTACTGCCAACACCATCACTACCACCACCACCACCACCACCACCATCATCTCTACCACCGCCACCACTGCCACCACCACCAATATCACTATTACCACACCACCACCACTACCATCACAACTACCACCACCATTACCACCTCCACCACTACTAGCTCTACCTTTACCACCACCACCACCACTCTCACCACGACCACTATCACTACCACCAATCCCACCACTACCACCGCCACTGTCATCACCACCACCTTCATAATCACCACCATTACTAACACCACCAGCACCACCACTGTTACCACCACTATCACTACCACCACTCCTGCTATCACTCCATCACCAACACCACCACCACCACCAACACTACCAGCACTACCACCACCACTATTACCGATACCACCACCAGTACCACTACCACTGCTACCACCACCAGTACCATCACTACAACCAACATCACTATCACCACTACCACTACCACAACCACTACCACCAGTACCACTACCAATACCATCACCACTATTACAACCATCATCGCTATCACCACCACCATTGCCGCTACCACTACCACCTTCATTACCATCACCACCACCATTACTGTACCTACAACATTTTGTTAATTTGTTACAACTATAATGTTAACGTGTTTTTTTCTGTTTTATAGTCAGTGAGACTACTTTCAAACGTTCATAAAAGTAAAATCCACCCAACTCCTGCCCACAAATCCACTCTTAGTCCAGATAAGGTGGGTGTGGGCACTAGTGGGCGGGGCCAGCCGAGGATGTGCTGGGCGGACCGCGGACTCCGCGGAGTCGCGGACAACCTTGCAGCCTCAGTGTGGTTCACATCGTGGTAAGGGATATACGTCGTGGTCTGCGCTTCTCATGCACGCACAGCGAGGAACCACCCTTGCTGGCAGCTGTTGAACGTTACTGCATTGTGAGTGTCATCACGAGTAGTTCCATAGGTGTGCCATTCTTTAAAATTCCTCGTACCAATAGATCTAGTGTCCAAAAATACACTAACTACGAGAAATTTTAGGTGGCCGCGAAGCCCGTGACATTACAGTGATTTATTACCCCCATATCAGTGTGCATGTGATATCGACAAGAATTTCTCAATTACATATTTTCTTGGCCGAAATATTTGTTGTTAAACCTGGTTTCTCGGGTAGAGGTGTCTGTCCAACAGTAATACCTATATATATATATATATATATATATATATATATATATATATATATATATATATATATATATATATATATATATATATATATATATATATATATATATGCTGATAACCACAAGGAAAGAAGAAAACACGAACTTCGTGTTTTCTTCTTTCCTTGTGGTTATCAGCATATACCTAGATCACGCGCACCTACAGTGATTTACTTGCATATATATATATATATATATATATATATATATATATATATATATATATATATATATATATATTATATATATATATATAAATAAATATATATATATATTTATTTATTTATTTATTTATTTATTTATTTATTTTTATCATGGAACAGTTTTAAGAAGTCACACTAAGGACCACACCTTACAGTATATTCATGGTGGCCTATCTGTATTACGCTGGGTCACAAGACAATAAACGTAACACGCTGTTCCCTCAAGGCTTAAGCAGCATATCATATATAGTATTAACTTCAACTAGAAAATGTTTTAAAAGTACTTGATATTGTAGCTTTGTAACACCTGACACGCAAAATAAACATGTGTTATTCCCTGCCAGTGTTCCCTCACGAAGTATTACACGTTTATGTGTTATGGAACTGATATATACGAAGAGTTAAAGAAATAAAGAATATGCAAGGATATGACACGAAACACAAAAACTATAATAAAAGAAAAGCAAAATTTTAGTAACAAAAATTATTACTCAAAGAAAACACATGAAGAGAAAAATTGCAAAGGGAGCCACACACATTAATAGGGAACCAGTCGACAAATCCCGTACTGAGACGGACTGGAAGTGAGCTTGTTCATCTCCGGAGTGAGTGTAAAGGCACATGTCTTTAATGAATTCATATAATACTGCAAGTGATTATTATGTTACAATATAAGATAGTTATGGTTTCCGTCATTATCAGGAGGAACCAATGTCCTTAAATTGGACAAATAATGAAAATGCTACTCCCGTCAACTTTTCATTTGGAATATGAAAAGAGTGTGTAGAGGGGAGCGTGAATGTTTGTGGATAGGGTTATAGTGGTAAGACATGTCAACTCCAGGGAGACGATCGCCATGCTTAGCAACGGGAGTACGTGTGCAAGTGAGTGCTAGCAACGTGGTGCGGTTATTGATCTGCAATGATCTGTGCTCCTCTCCCTGGCTATGGCAAAGCCATGGCCGTGTACGTTTTGCCGCCCTATGTATCTCATGCATCTTGACGGCTCCTGTCACACACTAACCAATTTATCCTATTTCTACCGCCAGTTATCTGAAGTCTTATCATATTTTTTTTTTATGAAAAAAACCAAATATTGGTGTCCTCGCACGGGAAAAATGTGACATGAACGTTTTTCTCTCGAGGAAATTACTGAATTTGTTGAAGGATCAGATGCGAGGGATTAACACTGAACTTAATGTGCAGTCTGACAAGCTGTTGATCCACGCGCGATTATGCATAACAATTTCAAATAAGTAGATGATATCTTTGCTTTTATAATAAATATATGTACATTAAAAGTCTTAAGTTTGTGATGATTATTTCGCTCTTGTGAAAAGAGGTGGTAAGGAGTCATTGCTCAAGCAAATCATGTATTTAGTATAGGATCTTATATTAGAAAGCTATTAATTTATATGTCTATGTCTCTGTCTACTTGAACACGTGTGTTACACCTTACTTGGTGTTGTGAATTACTGAGTGATAGAGAGGCGGACGGGTGGTATCCGCTTAGACCTAGAGTCATACATGTGCTGAGGTTGTGGGTGATGCTGTTGTGAGTGATGCTGGGATTGTGAGTAATGCTGAAGTTGTGGGTGATGCTGCGGTTGTTAATGACGCTGGGGTTGTAGGTGATGCTAGGGTTATGGGTGAAGCTGGGATTGTTGAACATTCTGGGCTTGTTAAATATGCTGAGGTTGTTAAGGATGCTGAGTTGTTAGATATGCTAGGGTTGTGGGTAATGCTGGACTTGTTAATGATTCTGGGGATGTTAATGATGCTAGCGGTTGTTGAAGATGCTCGGTTGTTAAATATGCTGGGGTTGTTGAAGATGCTCGGTTGTTAAATATGCTGGGGTTGTGGGTAATGCTGAAGTTGTTAATAATGCTGGGGTTGTTAAAGATGCTGAGCTGCCAAATTTGTTTAGGTTGTAGGTGAAACTGGGGATATTATTGATGCTGGGTTCATAAATATGTTGGGGGTGTAGATAATGCTGAGGTTGTGGGTGATGCTTAAGTTGTACTTGTCTTGTTAGCTATATGTGTGATTCTGGAGGTGTTTGTGGTTCTGGAGGTATTTGTGGTTCTGGAGGTGTTTGTGGTTCTGGAGGTGTTTGTGATTCTGTTGGTGTTTTTGGTTCTGGAGATGTTTGTGGTTCTGAAGGTGTTTATGGTTCTGGAGGTGTTTGTGGTTCTGGAGGTGTTTGTGGTTCTGGAGGTGTTTGTGTTCCTGGATGTGTTTATGGCTCTGGAGGTGTTGATAATGAGGGTAAGCTCAGGTAGAAGGTAAAGGTGGAATTCAAAGTTGTAGAATTGTAAAGTGAGGGAAGTTGGTAGCGTGGCCGATTAGTTATTTAACGGTTAATATGTTCTTAGGGGAAATCATGTTAACAACACTTCCAAGTACAGCTATTTCTTAGTTAACTGAATGGCAGAGACACACGAATAAATCATCATATCGACGTTACTAGACAATGACTCCCGGACACAAACATGAAATGGATACACTTCCCACCATACGTAACTCACCCTATGGATCGCTCTGACAATGACTCACGTGTGACCTGAGGGAGTACCAGCGACTGGGGGTTGTGTCTGCAGGGCCTGGTGCTGCTGAAGAGAGTGGCCCCGGCGGTTGCTAGACTCTGTCTCCTGTGGGGGACTCTGCTAGCTGTGGACTTTGTGCTGGAAAGAGAAGTCCCTCTCCCGAACCTTGACTTGTGAAAAGTGTGACTCCATCTGCTTCTGAGTTTTGTCTCTCCCTGTCTGCCTCACGGAAAGAGCTGTAGGCCCCTTATATTGGTGGTGTCAGTCCGGCAGATTACTGGTAAACAGGAGGGGCAGCTGGGACGTGGGGGGTATTAGTAAACAGGAGGGGCAGCTGGGACGTGAGGGTACTGGCATAATGAAGGGGCAGCTGGGAAGTGGAGGTAATGGTATAAAAGAGGGGCAGGTGAGGTGTGGGTGTACTGGTATACAAGTGGAGTAGTTGGGAAGTAGGGTTACCGGTATACAGGAAGGGCAGCTGGGATGTAGGGTGTACTGGTAAACAGGAGGGGGCAGGTGGAACGTAGGGTTACTGAAATACAGTAGGGGTAGCTGGGATGTGAGGGGACTGGTGTACAGAAGGGGTAAGTGAGACGTGAAGATACTGGTATACAGAAGGGGCAGCTGGGACGTGGAGGTAATGGTATAAAAGAGGAGCAGTTGAGACGTGGGGGAGTTGGTATAAAAGAGGAGCAGTTGGGACGTGAGGGTACTAGCATACAGGAGGGGCAGCTGGGACGTGGGGGGGTACTGGTATAAAAGAGGAGCAGTTGGGACGTAGGGGTACTGGTATACAAGTGAAGTAGTTTGGAAGTTGGGTTACTGGTATACACTAGTGGTAGCTGGGACGTGGGGGTACTGGTAAACAGAAGGGGTAGCTGGGAGGTTGAAGTACTGCTATACAGGAGGGGCAGGTGGGTCGTGGGGGTACTGGTAAACAGAAGGGGCAGCTGGGAAACGGAGGTACTGGTATATAGGAGTGGCAGCTGGGAGGTGGAGGTACTGGTATACAGGAGTGGCAGCTGGGAGGTGGAGGTACTGGTATATAGGAGGGGGAGCTGGGACATGGAGGTACTGGTATATAAGAGGGACAGGTGGGAAGTGGAGGTACTGGTATACAGGAGTGGCAGCTGGGAGGTGGAGGTACTGGTATATAGGAGGGGGAGCTGGGACATGGAGGTACTGGTATAGAGGAGTGGCAGCTGGGAGGTAGAGGTACTGGTATATAGGAGGGACAGGTGGGACTTGGAGGTACTGGTATACAGTATAGGAGGGACAGCTAGGACGTTGAGGAACTGGCATATGGGAGACGTAGCTGGGACGTTGGGGTACTGGTATACAGGAAGGGCAGCTGGCGAAGTGGAGGTAATGGCATACAGGAGGGGCAGCTGGCGAAGTGGAGGTACTGGTATACAAGGGGGCAGCTGGGAAGTGGAGGTATTGGTAGAAGGGGCAGCTGCCTCGTGGGGGTACTGGTATACAGGAGGGGCAGGTATGACACAGTAACATTGTCAAGGGTTCACACAACCAGCTGTTTCTTAAAGACGATCTTGGTTATTCCCAGTATGCAACACTGCGTGCACTGCCAGGAGACAACCGCAATGATTGTGAGAATAATTTGGTGTTGTAGTGTGACATGGTATTGACCTAGTTACATATATTTTGCCAGTATATTACATAATTTAGCATTATTTGTAGCTTTAACTGCTGCATATTTTTTATATATATACAGTAATATATACAGTAATATAGCTGTTTGTCTGGAGACTGTCAGTGTTACTATGGGTGTATGTGCCATTACGGTATTTTACGAGTATTGGCTTGATGTACAATATACAAATAATGGGGGTAAGGATTAATATTTTTATACATTTTAAATAAAATGGCTGGTAAAATTTCAGTTTATTTTCTATATTTTCCTGGGTGCATATGTACTGTACATGTTACACTAAATAGGGAAAATGCAGCTTAAACCCTAAAAAGTAAGTGAGGTTTTTATCGAATAGGACTATATTTTTGTTTTTATTGCTCTAAGTCAATGGAAATTAATTCGTATTTGGTCAACTTTGTTCTGTTTATGTGAGGCGTGGATTGCCATCATAATATAGCTAAAATATACCTAAGGTAGGTTAAGTAAGGATAGGTTACGTTACGTTACATTATGTTACGTTTTGAATAAAAATTTTCTTATACATGTATTTTTAAGATCTACGTGATCGTTTAATACCAGTCAGAAATATATATATATATATATATATATATATATATATATATATATATATATATATATATATATATATATATATATATATATATATATATATATATATACAGCTCCTCCCCGACTTACGACAGGGGTAGGGACCCAAATCCAGGTCGTAAGTCGAAAATGTTTAAATAATACATTGAAAATCTAAAATGGGTGTCTCTTTTTCTTCTCAGCACCACAAAACTCTCACTTTTAAGCTTGCCAGCCATTTTAAAGTGAATTACAAACGAAAATTTTGTCAGTACACTGACTTTGGGACTCGAAAATACGTAATTTGACAAAAATTTGGTATGACTGAGGCAGGTTGTAAGTGTGGGTGGTCGTAAGTCGAGTAGGTCGTAAGTCGGGGAGGAGCTGTATATATATATATATATATATGTAATATTCAGAAATTTCAGAGTAATTTCAGACGCCGCACCATTGGCGATACTGAGCTTTCAAGGTCGTCTGAGAGAAGAGAGCGCTCCCCGCACATAGTGAGAGGTTGTAGAACTAGGCCTATATGATATTAAATATAGTTTGCCGAATTAATAATGATGCGATCATGAAGTTAAGGGACTATTATTGAATTTGGAATTATTATAGATCGTTTATCAGTCTGAATAATGTTACGGGTGTCCCAAGGAGTTATTAGTTAGGCGGAAAATATGTCACGTAGGCCTAAGCTAGTATCTTGGAGAGACGCGACGCTGGCTAGGTCAGTCACGTGGAGGCATTCGGTCCAGCAAGACGTCCCTGCGCGTCCATCACAGAAATAGTCACGTGGCCTAGTCACCTGTGTTGCACTATTGCAGTATAACAAGGTTTCCGTCAGAAGCCACTTGACCGCGAGTTTGACTGCGAGAAGTTGGCTGCGAGAGACTGACTGCCGTTTGAGACTGCCGTTGATGATTGAGGCTTGGCGATTGTCGCCTTCGGAACGATCAGTGTAGGCTTGTCACTGGTTAGCGGGGTAGCAAAGGATCTGTTGAGTGAACGAGTGCTCCCGACAACTAAAACGACACGGGACCAGCATCAGCAGTGGGTGATCAGTTCTTACCACGTGGGTGCACAACACCACGTGTCCTCGGTCAGCTAGAAGTGTTACCTACTGGCCATAGACACCTGCTGGCGTTCTCTCTTCCTGCCCATGGACGCACTGGGAGTACACTGAGGCTATCTGAGTAAATTTATGGTCACACACTGAGACCATGAGTCTAGGAGATACCTAGAGGAACATTTTATCTCCCTTATTACTGGTGTATGTTGAGTTGGGTGGAGCATGGTTCACGGGTATTGGTGGACCCAGTAACATTGCAATAATAGTGACAATATTTTTGTGTGTAGTAGTACCATTTTTCATTTCCTCATATTATCTTGACGTGTGTTGTAATAGTTCCTAAATGATTTTGATAGTATTGTTTTTTTAATGTTTGTGTCACTAAGTGGAACCAGAGTGATACTGCGATTTAATTCCTTTAATGCATCTAATTTTTCTTTATAATTCCGATCTCAGGTATAACCTTTGTTCCCCAGAGTAGTGTTTAAGTTAGGTTAGGAATTGTGCATCTGATAGGGGTGATATAATTTTGTTGAAAGCCCTTAAGGCCTGTTTCATGTGTGCAAGCAACATTTCTTAATACTTTAAATTTATTGTTGCCTGAGTTTCTAATAATTTCAATATCATGTATAACTTTTATTCCCCAGAGTAGTGTTTTAAGTTCAAGTTAAGAGGTGCGCATATTGGTGTACCATTATTTGATTGTATTTGTAGTGTTGGAGGGAATATAAGTGTCTAAATTTTACAGTGTGTCTCATTCATCCCAGTCACAGACGCTATCCTTCCACGGGTCACGGACAAGTCATTTTGTTTAGTAGATTAAGTGTTCTTGTGCTGGTTCGGGATTTTTCTCAAAGGGCCGCTTCCACTGCAATTACCATCTAACAATCTTTAATAAACCCCAAGTCAAGTGAGAAATTAAGGTCCAGTAAATTCCGACAGGTTACATATATATATATATATATATATATATATATATATATATATATATATATATATATATATATATATATATATATATATATATATATATATATATATATATATATATGTGTGTGTGTATATATAATATATATATATATATATATATATATATATATATATATATATATATATATATATATATATATATATATATATATATATATATGCAAGTAAATCACTGTAGGTGCGCGTGATCTAGGTATATGCTGATAACCACAAGGAAAGAAGAAAACACAAATACAGTGTTAGGACAGGCCAGGAATCCAATGCTCTGTTTGTTCATTTGAGGGATAACAAGCATTGCATTGACTGGGATAATGCCTCCTCAATATTACCATGTAATTCAATTGATAGTAGGAACATCATAGACTCTAGTCTTATTAAACATACCGAAGCATTCAACATGAATTTGAGTAACGGCATGTACAAGCTGGACAATTTTGTAATTAAGAAGATTTGTGATCAAGTGAGAGGGCGGGTCACTGGCCCATCTGACCTGACCACCAACCGTTGTGTGCTATTTAAAGATTAGTAGGGTCATTACCTAATTACCTGACCATTGTGGACCTGGTCTCACCCTCCTCTGTATATATTCACCTTGATTTGTATTACTCTCTCTAGTCTGTACTCACCCCTGAAGATGTGAATTACACGAAAGCGCTTGGGAACTTCGTGTTTTCTTCTTTCCTTGTGGTTATCAGCATATATATATATATATATATATATATATATATATATATATATATATATATATATATATATATATATATATATATATATATATATATATGTGTGTAACCGGTCGGAATGTCTCTCGACTAGTTATTGTTTTTTTTTAGTTTTATGGTTTTTTGAGTTATAGTGGATGGTAATGCAGTGGAAGCGCCCCTCAGAGAAAATCCTGAACCAGCACAAACACAATTAATAAATGTATTTTCCGTGACCGTGGAAAGCTAGTATCTGTGATTGTGGTTAATTAGACGCACTGGTAAAAGATGACACTTTTATTCCTTCTAACACTACAGAAGAATCAATAATTGTACACAAGCACTGGAGTACTTCTTAGCGTTGCTTATAACACTACAATGGGAAACAAAAGTTATACATGGTATCAAAAAAATTATTAAAAGATATTAATTGCATCTGAAGGGGACTACTAATACAGCAGTACTAAGGACACCAGAACAGACACCTGAAAGAATTCCTTCATGCATCCTATATCACAGTGGTTCTCAACCTTGTTTGCCCCATGCACCCCTTTCACCATATGTCAGAATGTCATTCCCCCCTCCTTTCCAAGATTGTCTGCCTCAAAAAGTGCATTCCAAATAATATGCATATAATACTGAAAGTCCTTTATTTTTTCGATATTAGTACATATACATTTACAATTTTACATGGATTATTTTTATAGTGGAGTTTTACAAATTAAATGCCAATTGAAAATGTTGATGGATTTATAAAACTTGAATAAAAGTAAAATAGTTTTTTTTTTATTTATAATGAATTTCTTCACAGACCAAATTGAAGCATAATGCAATAAACAAAAAGTTCAATAGAATACCAGGATATTGTACATTTGTAATTCATTTTATTCAGATGAAGATTACAGTCAATGAGAAACCTGTGATTGTTTTTTCTTCGCCAATTCTGGGATACGCGGAGGAGTGCTTGAAAGGGCACAACGCAGGTCATTTTCTACCTCTAATCTACTACGTTGCTTCGTTTTAATTTGCAACAGAGTTGAAAAGCCTGACTCACAAAGATATGTCGACACAAACGGAAGCAATGCACGGATAGCTCTTTCAGCCACTTTTGGGTAGGAATCGCACATCAAGGGCCAAAATTCTGTGATTGATTTCTCATCGAACATATCTCTAGCTCCCGAATCAGTTTCCCCCCCCCCCCCCCTGAAACCCTGAATTCCCCCCCTGGGGGGAATTCCCCCCTGGTTGAGAACCCCTGCTATATCACTTAGTGGCACATAAAACATTACAAAAATTTTACTGTCACCGATAAACATGCCTTAAGGGCATCTGACAAAATTATAGCAGTCACTGAGGAATAGAAATCACGATTTTAGTCATACTACACAAGAACATGGATCACTCATAGCCTGTCTGGGATGACCCACAAAATACTATAATCCTAACTGTCCTAACTACCCAGAACCCGAAGGTTGTAACTGCTTACCTGGCAAGCATTTACAAGAAACCGAGAAAATCACCCATGACCCGTCAGACAGGCGGGTGCTCCGCTGTTTTTTTTCATTACTCTCTCTAGGTTTCAGGAGTCATGGGTGTATTTCTCCACCAACACCTGTAACATGCTTCACACATAAGTTCAGAATGCACCCGTACTTTTAAGGTACTAATAGCCTTTCACAAACTTTTGGAGAGGTACTCCTATGTCACACGTGTTCAATCAACCATGAGAAACGTTGATCTCACACCTGGATTTGGCTATTCAAATCACATTTCACCAACACAACCCGTAACATGCTTCACACATATGCTCAGAATACACCCATACTTTAAGGTGTTACAGCCTTTCACCAACTTTGAAGAGGAACCCCTACGTCCCACGTGTGCAATCAACCATGAGGAGCGTTGATTACACACCTGGACTTTGTTAGTTTAATCACATACACCCAATACTGGGGCGATGAATGTCTCTATGTAAGCACTAGACTCCAGGTCCCAGCGTGTGACCTTTCATTCACTCAGTCTGCACTCAGTTTACTCCCAGTACTTCATGGACAGGAAGAGAGTGACCGTCAGCCCGCCTACTTAGGCCAGTTCAGAGTACAACCAGGTGAACCCTGCCCAGCTGAGGGAGGGGTTCTACTTTCCCGTTTGTAAGATTTTTCACTGAGTGACTGAAGAGATGTGGTGTTGTATGAATCAAGGTTGGGAGATTTGATGAACCACATCGACCACCGATCAAAGTGCGGATGCTGGTCCCACGTAGTTAGTCGTGAGAGACACCTGTTCGCCTCGTGCGTTGCCAGCTATATCTTCCAAACCAACCAACCACCGGCCAACCGAGTGGGATCTCGTAACCCTGCAAAAGGAGCGCTCTTTTAGCTACTGTTAAATTCTTCTCCGCCCTATCTAAACACTGTCTGAGATCGAATAAAAATCTTACTTGCAACACTGATGAAACGTGCGTGGGAAGGGACAAGGCCACGTGGTCGTTTTCCTTGGCAGAACGCGTGGTAGACGTCCGCTTTGGTCAATGACCGGCGCTGACTGGGCTCGGTCAGCGTCTCATCCTTCAGGGTGCTCGCCTGCCCCACAATGACATCTTCTTTTGTGTATTACTAATAATTTCTCAAGGACACACGTAACATATTTAGACTGGGAAACTATCCACAATAACTTTAAAAATTATAGTTGCCCCTTAACTTCATGAATCATGTCTTCATTAATTCGATAAAGTACATTTAGTTTTGAATAGGCCTAGTTCAAAATGCTCCCACTCCCCGCTCGATGGCGTTGCTTGGAGAGTTTGTTTTAACTTGCCATGAGGCGAAGGTGTTTCAGCCTGGCCTACTTATGCTTTCCTGTTCGGTAGATTGTTTATTTCTGTTCTAACGTTTCTAAATATCACATTGAAATTTCTGAAAATTACACAAATATATATATATATATATATATATATATATATATATATATATATATATATATATATATATATATATATTGAGAGAGAGAGATAGACAGATAGATAGATAGATAGATAGATAGATAGATAGATAGATAGATAGATATAAATAAGGCTTTAAAGTGATTAGTGTGACAATGTCTATTGTAGGGGGCGCCGGTGGGTAGAGCAGTACCGCTCTTTCCTCTCAAGTGAGATATCACGGGTTCGATTCCCGGGCGGGTGGAAAGTTTTTCAGACACACTTCCCAGCCTCCCTTGGTCCCTGTTCACCCAGCAGCAAAGTAGGTACCAGGTGTAAATCGAAAGTTGCGAATTCGTTTTCAGGGAAAGTTGTTGGAGCTTCCAATAACTTGCTTAGACATAAACCATTGACTCTTCAGGCTTCTACGCCCTTAACTCTTCAGGCTTCTACGCCCTTAACTCATGAGACATAAAGGTAAGCATGAACTTAGCATGCTTCCCTGTTGGGCGCTGTAAGCACTTCTACGCTTCACCTTACACAAGGATGTAGGAGGGTGCCCAATAAAAAAAAAATGTCTATTGTAGATAAATTCACAGCCTCAGAACTCATGATTTTCTGGAAAAAAAGTAAAATGGTGACAAGATTTCACTATTTCGCCTATGATTTTTTTAATTGCGGTTACTTTCCTTAGATAATTGCAGTGTTCTTTGGAGTATGCAGAAAACATCAATTTCACAATATAAACTGACTGCTAATGTCAAAAATAGCATATTTGAGACCAGTTTACATTATTTGACATGCAGTATATGAGTCAAATGTACCCCACATGACGAAAAGGCCACTGTATATTTTCAATATGTTTTTACAAAATATCAAGCTCCGTGACCTATATATTTTGTCCAAAATTGTTTTGAAATATACAAGTCGATTAATAATGATAATAATAATAATAATAAACGGTTTATTAATAGAGTTGCAGCCGGTGGCTGAAAATATACAGACTTACAATTGATTTAGCATAATGATATAATATGCATTGAATACATTTACAGGGCTGTACAGTACATAAATCAGGAGTTGTTGATTATTTTAACAATAGATGGGATGGTGCTGTTCTTATATCTATCGGTGTATGTGTCTATTGTGCATCTATTTTGTAGCATAGGGTCTACAAAATTGGAAGGAGGGGAGGGAATGTAGGGTTTAAAGACAAAGTTATAGAGAAGAGGCGAGGGACTGAGATGAGAAGAGTGGTATCCCTTTCCCATTCTGCCAAAATGGTTAGCTATGTGAGTTGCACCACTAATCTGTCGGAAAAGCTTGTCAATCTGTTTACTTCCCTAACAGAACAAACGGGATGACACCACAGTTGTTCTATTCTATAAATCAATATTATCAAAAGAAAAAAAAAATCATATCATTAACGTCAAAGCAATTTATCAAATATAATTAAACAAGATTCTCTTGCGGAGGGAGAAGAGTACAGAGCAATACTGCCATATCACGCACCTCTGGTAATTTTGCAATTCCACAGATGGTCGTGCCAGAGGACTTTGCCTCTGCGACTCTCACCCGATGGCTGAAAATTGGTCGAGGAGAAAACAATTTGGGGTTTGTCCGGCAATATGGCACTTGTTTGATGACGCCCTGTCCAAAATGTGGAGCACTTGCCACGCTATTTCTGACTGTGGTTTTGTGTCCGAAACACGTAGTAAATTAATGGACTTTAAGAATCCTTGAATAGCTTTGTTCTACACATGATGCTTCTAAGCACAGCGGCCAAGAGTATGTATTTTTTTAATACAGTGTTTGCTTAAAAATAAATACATGATTTGTGCTATCTATCAATTTATTATTGCAGATTTCCTAGTTAGACTCATTTACGTGTGCTAAACAAGATCAGTTGGTGGCTTGAACACTTGGTATATGCATATCGTTCGCCATGATTAATTTTACACTCTTTATTATCGATATATTTGTTTAGAGAGTATATATTTATGATTAATGATATGTTGTATAAATGATACCCAAACTTTCTTATATATATATATATATATATATATATATATCTATATATATATATATATATATATATATATATATATATATATATAATATATATATATATATATATATATATATATATATATAGTTCGGTCCCTCAAACTACTAAATATTAATGTTGTTCTCAAGTATGACTCAACCATTACCAATATGTTAATAAAAAATAGCCCAAGTTTGAATGTAAATGGAAGTGTTTATTGTATTCCATGTAGCAAATGTAATGGTAATTATGTAGGACAGACAGGAAAAACATTGCAACTCAGAATGAGACAACATAAGTACAATATCAGAACAGCATCTGAAAGCAGTGCCCTGTTCGTTCATGTTAGGAATAATAATCATCCCATTGCTTGGGAAAAAAGCTTAGAAATATTCAAATCATCTTGTGTCACAGAAAGACTTCTGGTTGAAGCTAGTTTGATTAAGGAATTAAAATCAATAAACCTTAGTGATGGTCAGTTCAAAACTGATAATATGTTACATAAATTTATTTGTCAGTGGCCCAAGGTTAAAAATGCTTTGAAAACCTTGGATCTAGATGTAGGATAGTTATTTAGTGGGTCCCTTATTTTTGACCTGACCTGCCTATTCACGTCGCCCCCTTCTCTTAAGCTCCTCTACGTGTGTGTTGGTGTTGGTGTGGGGATTAGTGGATGACATCATTTTGACCTGACCTCATGTTTAATACGGTCACCCTGTATATTTAAGCCTCTCTCTGTCCATGTAATCCAGTTGCCTCTGAAGATGTCTTGAATAATGACGAAAGCTAAGGTACTCCGTTGTTTCCATTTTCCCGTGTGATTTTATCAAGATATATATATATATATATATATGCTGATAACCACAAGTTGGAATAGAAGAACACACGAAGTTCCCAAGCGCTTTCGTGTAATTCACATCTTCAGGGGTGAGTATAAATTAATCATGGCGAACGATATGCATATACCAAGTGTTCAAGCCACCAACTGATCTTGTTTAGCACACGTAAATGAGTCTAACTAGGAAATCTGCAATAATAAATTGATAGATAGCACAAATCATGTATTTATTTTTAAGCAAACACTTGACTTGTTTTTTTTTTTTATTATTCTCCGTGACCCGTGGAAAGATAGCACCTGTGACACTTCTATTCCCTCCAACACTACACCCACAAACAATAATGGCACACCAACATATGGCCACCTCTTAGCCTGGCTTAAAACACTACACTGGGGAACAAAGGTTATACAAGATATCAAAATTAGGTAGAAAATATTAAATACCTCATGAAACCCTACTAAGGTAACAGTGCTACTTACACCAGAATGAGGAGCTCATCTGAAAACAGTTCCTCGTTATCTCACATCCCTTAGTGACACATAATCATTAGAACACAATACATGTACTATCAAGCACTGAGGAAATGGCATGAAACATTAAGAAATTATTAACTCCACCATGAATAGGCCTTAAGGGCACTCAACAAAATAATATCAGTCCCTGAGAACTGAGGTAAAACATAGTAAGAAATTATTAGCTACACACATGAACCAATCATCGCCTGTCTGGAATGACCCACAACTACTACAATCCCAACTGGCCAAATAACCCGAAGGGTGTAACTCCTAGCTTGCCAAGGAGGCCGGCATTTTGCGAAAACCCCGAGAAAATCACTCATGACCCATCAGGAATGCGGGGGTTCCCTGGTTTTAATTTTGTCAGTATTTTCTCTAGAACTCAGGAGTCCTGAATGTTTTTTTCCACCAATACCTGTGAAACATGCTCCTTAACCTCACACATAGGTTCCGCATGCACCCGTATTTTTCTTAAGGCACTAACAAGCCCTTCACAACTTTGGATATGATTTCTTACATCTCACCTGTGAAAAATCAACTATGAGGAGCGTTGTTCTCACACCTGGAACTAAGGTAAATTCTAAACACACCTTACATTATTTCCCGAAACATGCATCACACAAGCTCATCATACACCCATACTAAGGGGAGACAAAATGTTTCTCTAAGTACCCACTAGACTCCTGATTTCAGTGTGTGTGACCGTTCATTCACTCAGATAGCCTCAGTTTACACTCCATGAAACGGAAGAGAGTGGGGGCCAGTCAGCCACTGAAACCTGTCCAGTTGAGGGGGGTTCTATTTTCCCGGTAGTAAGAGGTTTTCACTAAACTGCCTGAAGATATGTTGTATTGTGAACCAAGGTGGAGGAGATCTGGTAACCCCAATCGATTGTCAACCGGGGCGGACGATGGTCCCACGTAGTTAGTTGTCAACACAGACAGCTGGATCCGCTCCACGCGTGGGCTCAAGACCCCGTGGGCTCAGACCGAGTGGGCTCTACAGAATCCTTGTTAATACTGATGTTGTAACACAAAGAGGACCAGACAACGAGACCGTTTTGTCCTGGCCTGACACGCAGGCGTCCTATCTGTTAGACCGCTCCCACGCGACTCACTCCTGGCGTGCCTCAAGGCGTGGGCTTGGGCTAGGGACCTATTTTCCGCACAACCAATAGCTTAGTTGGGGCATACGTAACATATTTAGACTGAGAAACGATCTATAATTTTTAATTTAATAACTGTCATTTAATTTAATTATTCGCGTCCAGATTCATTTGCCAGAGTATACTTAATACTATATGGGCGTAGTTCCAAAAGCTCTCACTACGTGCGGGAGCACTGTCCTACCTCAGTCGACCTTGAATGACTCAATATCGCCATTATTGGTATTTACGTCTCTAAATATCACACCGAAATTTCTGAATATTACACACACACACACACACACACACACACACACACACACATATATATATATATATATATATATATATATATATATATATATATATATATATATATATATATATATATATATATATATATATATATATGTGCACTAGCGGAATCGCCGCCCTCCGGGGGGCTCTTTCGCTGGGTCACGGTAGGACGCCACCCTCAGGAAGGCTCCACATTGTTTCACTGTAGTGCATTAAGGTAGACCACATTTTTGGTTTTGCTATTAGCAGCAAGTATGTACAGATTTTTGCCAGTTCCCACTCCGGAGCATCCAACATAGAAATGTCCATGAGAGAAGCAAGGAAACACCAGGTTTAGGACAACCATCTTTAGGGACTGTCCCTGACTTTTGTAGATGGTCATGGCAAAGCTCACTTTAACCGGGAACTGAAGTCGCTTGAACTCAAATGGCAGGTCAGTGGTAATGAGAGGTATCCTTGGTATAAAAACGTCCTCTCCTTTAGCTTTTCCTGTCAGTATTGTAACTTCGAGTACATGTGGCATCATGTTCTTCTTGTTAGCGACTTGTCTCTCATTTTGAGTATGATGTCTCGTTTCTCAAACTCTTGACCGACAATCAGGATGGCTACTTCATCAACTACAGGAGCATTGAATCTTCTTTCATGTTCTCCCTTAGGGGTCGTGTCTGCTTTGATCCTGACCTTGTACTCGTCAGAAGGCAAGTTTTCCAGGGCATTTTTAAATGACTGTACATACGTGTTGCGCTCATGCAGCATTTCTTGGATAGATAGGACAATGTCATGTCTGACACCTTGAATATTGCCACACCTGATAGTAGTCTGCTTTTCATGATCTCCCACGAAGTAGATTTGGAGGAACTTTGCCTGCTCATCTTCCAGTGGTAAGAGGGATCCTGCTTTGTGATAGACTTGACATTGGACTTTAAATGTTGGTATGTATCCGTGCTCACGAACTACTCTGGTAGCCCCAAAGGATGTCATCTGGAAACATAAATTGTACTTCAGTATATTTTCCAAGAAGTGTTTTGACTCTGGTGTTGTTCCCAACATGAGAGTCTTCAATGGTTGTGGTGGTTTTTCTTAATTTGGCAGTCGTACTTTCCCATGAGAGCAGCACAGTCCAGCAGATTCCCCTTTTTATTTCTTTGCTGCTCTTGCAAGTGGATGCCACTGTGTATTCTTTCTTAGAATTCTGGATAACGCAGCTCTCTGTCTATTAGCATTCAAAGGAATTTCATGCACTTGATCATTTTCTAGAGAAGGCCTTTCTGCTATTTGCTATCTGTCAGCCTTAAGATGGGATTCCCTTTCCTGATCTGTTTCCTGTGACCGACTGTCCTCTGTTCGCTCTCTCTGAGCATTAAGACGGGATTCCCTTTCCTGATCTGTTTCCTGTGACCGACTGTCCGCTGATCGCTTTTTGTTAGCATTAAGACGGTATTCCCTTTCCTGATTCGTTTCCTGTGACCGACTGTCCACTTTTCGCTTTCTGTTAGCATTAAGACGGGATTCCCTTTCCTGATCTGTTTCCTGTGACCGACTGTCTGCTGTTCGCTCCGGGCGGCTCATCCGCTAGGCCACGGTAGGACGCCACCCTCCTGGAGGCTCCACATTGTCTCACTGTTCAGTCCCCAAAACTTCTTCTTCCATCAATAGTTCATTAACAGTGTATGTAAGGTCCACCATGTTTTTCACTACAACGGTACAGCAAAGTATATTTTTTTAGCATTAAACTGTTATTATTTTATTGTCTAATCATCACTACATATAACATCATCCATCATCACTACATATAACACCATCCATCATCACTATATATAACACCATCCATCATCACTACATATAACACCACACATCATCACTACATATAACACCATCCATCATCACTACATATATCACCACCCATCATCACTACATATAACACCATCCATCATCACTACATATAACAACATCCATCATCACTACATATAACATTATCCATCATCACTACATATAACACCATCCATCATCATCACTACATATAACACCATCCATCATCACTACAGATCGGTAAAGTAGTTTCCGGGATTCTCGTGCAAACACACATACACACAAACACACAAACAAACACACACACAGACAAACTTTTTTGTTTTATATATATATATATATATATATATATATATATATATATATATATATATATATATATATATATATATATATATATAACATTTTAAAAAACATTGTTTTCTAATGCTATTATGTTGATTTTAATATGTTTCAAATATTTTTTACCCTTTTATAACTGTTTAATCGGCTATTAATCATATACATTACATTCAGAATGATTTAGCAATCATTTATACTCCTTTTCTGTATAAAAAAAAAGCAGTGAAAATGTCAGATTTGGAAAACAAGCTTTGATCAGTTGTCTAGACTCACCCATCATGCTTAAAGACAAAAAGTTTTTATTATTCCTAATGCATGGAAATAAATCTGCTGATCTACTTTTGCAGTTGAAAATTATAAACAATTCATTTTAGTCCAATGAGAGAGAGAGAGAGAGAGAGAGAGAGAGAGAGAGAGAGAGAGAGAGAGAGATGGGTATTGGTAACTTTTCCCCATTGGACCAGTATAATACGTGATCTGAACACCTTAGAATGAGAGGCTTCCAGCTCAGCCATAAACGGAAGCAGTCACCAGTTATACTGGACAGTGGTAACTTGGCTCCCTTATAATCAGGATCTGAGATGTGTACAGCTAATTACCACTTTCACCAGTGTATAAATATTCAGCTTATATTCCAGGATCGTATTTTAACAACAGGATGTAAGGATTCATGATGTATATTAGACCAGTTTCTATTTACACATTGATGTATACCGGTGCATTAAAACAAGAAATTAGACAATCGAAGTTCTGAATATCCTGAATTCATCCATATTGAATGCAAACAGGGTTGCATTGACCTGAAACAGACCATGATGAACTATATACTGTATTACAGTGAGCAACTGAGCACTATGCAATGTAAACAACTGAAATGTACAATGGAAAATCATGTGCATTCATTTATTAACTAATGCTTTTCAAATTGAATACAATTAATGGAAAAATAATTCGAACTTCGAAACATGTTTGTTTTAATTTTTTCTCTTTCCTACAGGAACAGTTTGACAATTAAGTTTAAATTTATAATTACCAAATGGAAACTGATGGTGTGAAATATTAACAAGTGTTCATAAATTTGACAATATATATATATATATATATATATATATATATATATATATATATATATTATATATATATACAAACAATACCTCACTATTCAGGAATAGAACCCAGGACCTCTGCGTGTGAACAAGGTTCGCTTTTCACACGTACATAGCTTAATACAAATACAAAGTTAAAGAGTTTTTTACTGTAATCACGTAGATCACACCACTCGGATTTTAAACATTAATAACTTTACTCTAAGCTGTGTTGTGAAGACTGTAGACAATACCACGATGGCTGTGCTGTGAGGCGTTAACTTGTTTTTTTTTATTCCAAAATTTTTAAACATTCATGAATTTAAGTGCATGTTGTATCTTACCCGGAAGAAGGTAATGCGGGGGGGGGGGGGGGTGTAGCACCAGGAGGCTGGAGAAGGTTGGGGCGTTGGGGAAGTGGGTCTGGGGGCAGATAATCAAAACACCTCGTAAGTTATACACTTGGCGATCTTGTGACCGACTTACAGTGTACACTACCGGAACTTACAAACTGCTAACAATTTTAAGAACATAAGTATGGAGGAAACTGAAACAGGCCTATTGGCCCATACTAGGCAGCCCCGTTTACACCCAACCCTATCGCTCATATATTTGTCCTACCTATATTTGAAGCTACCCAGCGTGTTCGAGTTATCGATGATGTTTGGTAACTTGTTCCACTCATTTACTACTCTATTTCCAAACCAGTGTTTACCTATCTCGCGCCTAAATCTAAAATTGTCTAATTTGAAACAGTTGCTGCTACGAGTTCGCTCTTGGTTGGATAGTTTAAGTGCCTTTGTCATATCACCTTTTTATTACCCTGATTTCCATTTATACACCTCGAAGATATCGCCCCTCACGCTACGTCTCTCGAGGGAGTGTAAATTCAAATGATTTAATCTGTCTCTATTCTCAAGGTCCCCAATGCCCGGGATAAGATAATTTTTAACTTATTAAATTTCATCTTTCAATATTATATTTCATTTTACTACAGGTATATGAAACTTATTTTCTGTAGTTTTCTCCGATAAAAAAGCTTTAATGGGGTTTATCATAGCTTAGAAGGCATATACTGTCAATGCAATTTGGAAATATACGCGCTATGTCCGGGTTTATTCCGTTACGGGAGCTGTGAAGGTAACGTCGAAAGTTAGTAGACATTTTGTTTTCAGTATCGTTACAAAAAAGGACTTACAGCCTCGAGCATCGACTTACAGAGTCAATTGGGGAATACAATATTGTAAATACTTTTGAATATCCGCCATCTTGAAGGTAATCTTAGGAGGTGAAGGAGAGAGGATTGCACTAAGGGTATTGGGGAAGTAGTATTTGTAGATGAAGGGATTGGAAAGGGTTTTGCGGGTATTGGGGAAGTGGGCTTGGGAGGTGAAGGGGAGGGAAGAGTTCTGGGGTTGTTCAGTAATTGTTGCTGGTAGGCGAAAAAGAGGTGAACGAGAGGGCGGTACTAAGGTATGTAAAGGGGAAGGCGGTACTGCGTAAGTGAATGGGAGGGGTACTGGGTAAGAAAAGTGGAGGGTTATTAGGAAGGTGAAAGGGCTGGGTACTGGGAAAGTAAAGGGGAGGAGGTAATAGGTAGGTAAAGGCAAGGGGTACAAGGACGGAGAAAGGAAGAAGTATTGGGTAAACCCAAACCTTTTCAAGTCTCCAACTACATCCTATATACCTCTTTCCGTTTTAAGGGAGGTGTATGCGCCTACTGCAACACACGTACACCTACAGTATAACTCGACTCACGGATCTTGAATTTTTTCTTTATGATGTATTCTGGTCCATAAATATTTATCCTACCAACTATGACTATTTTTCTTTGTTTCCTATACTCTTATCCCAACTCTACCAACTATATGGGACTCTTTGACTATCTCACTTCTTGTCATGAGTCGTTGCTATCCACATACCCCAACACCGAGATCCTCTACCTTGGGGATTTCAATGTACATCAAAGAGAGTGGCCTGGCTCTGCAAGGCATTGACTAGGTCAGGGGTGGCGAACCTTTTTGAGAGCGTGTGCCCAAATTGGCGATAATATTCTGAAAAATTCTCTCACGCGCCCGTGGGAATTTTGAGCAGAAGATTATTATTATTATTATTATTATTATTATTATTATTATTATTATTATTATTATTATTATTATTATTTTTATTATTATTATTATTGTTATTATTATTATTATTATTATTATTATTATTATTATTTTTATTATTATTATTATTATTATTATTATTATTATTATTAGTATTATTATTATTATTATTACTTTATTATTATTATTATATTGGTATTTTACAAAATTTTATAGAGAAAGAGAACAAAATGCTTGAAAGAGTTCTTAGAGAAGTCTGTTTAGGCAACCTGTAACTCTTCTGAATTGTTTTAAATGGAACAGCTTTAGGAATTACATATTATATATAACTAGTAATTTGCCTGAGGAAAAATTAATGAATTACGTGACAATAATAATGGACCTTCATTTTAGAAGAAAGGAGGAGTCTTGTTGCTTATTTACGTGTATTAATTTTTTTTACTATTAACAAAGGTATAACAGAGAAGAGATTGAAATAAATGAAAGCATTTTAGAAAAAGCCTGTTCAAAAAATTATTAATATCAATGTTTTTAAAAAGACAATTGAAAAATAACATCACTTATAAGTAGTACTGTACCTTATAACCAATATATGAAATGTGACAATGAAATGATAAGCTTTGGTTTATATTAAATAATTAAACAAAAATCAGGGAAAGGAAAATAAGCATAATTTACTCTCATTGAAACTTTTGCTGCTGCACCAACGATGACAGATATTTTATATTAGGCTTATATTTGGTTGTTTTGAGAGCTAAGCACGCAGCACTTCATCAGTAAGTCTACTCCTATAATTTGACTTGGCCAAGTTCATCACTGAAAACAATGACTCGCATGAATATGAAGATGAAAATGCTGTTAATACTGCCATTGCAAAATTTTTCACACAGTCAAATGTATCAGGAATGAAATTCCAGAGTTTCAGAACCTCATTTACTGCAATTTTCGGCGCTGATCCAATCACTAACCGATCTCTTTCAATATTTTCTAGTTCAGCTCTTAAGTCGACAAATTTTTTACTCTAAATTGAGCTGTTTTGTAAATCAATCAACTGCATCTCAAATTTATCCAAATCAATCCACTGCAACACTTCAAAATTCAGTTTGTCTAATGTTACAATGTCTGCACAGTTTATAAATTTTGCAGTCTCTTTAAATGACCTGCATTTAGTAAATTTTATAGAAAATTGTTCAGTAGTTGCATTTGAAGGCTCTGAATGTCTGTTTTCTTATGTATTTTAAGATCAGTCATGTGTTTTTTTAGGTTTGGGAAATATTTAAAAGTGCCATTATCGACATCACGTTTAAAAATTTTCAATTTGACTTCAAAGGCTTTTATGTTATCAAACATAACATCAAGTGTTTTGCCAGATCCCTGTAATTTGGTGTTCAAGTCATTTAAATGTGAGAAGAAATCTGTAAAAAACATCAATCTACAAATCCACACAACGTCAGATAAGTCTTGACAAGAAAATTTTTCATTCTTCAAAAACAGACGAATTTCATCAAAACACTCAAGATATCGTTTGAGGACAGAACCTTGACTAAGCCAACGAACATTATTGTACATAAGTAGTCCTGTGTACACCGAATTCACTTTGCTCAGTAAATTCTGAAATTTTCTTTTTTTTTCAAAGCAGGCGCAGAAATAAAATTGACTACCTTGGTTACAATTTTCATCACTTCTTCAAGTTCTTTAAGGTCAGCTTTTGCACACAAAGCCTCCTGGTGTGGAATACAATGAAAGGCTACCAGCGGATGTCCAACATATTTTTCAAACAAATTTACAAAACCTGTTTCCCTACCAATCATGTTGGGTGCACCATGAGTTGTCACGGAAACTATTTTTGAAAGATCAACTTGTCGATTAGACAAGGTAAAGTTACCAAGTTAACCAGTTCTTCACATATTTCATCGCCCCTACACAATCGAGCAATAATGGCTAGCCTAGCTGATGATGTAACATCAGTGCTCTCATCAAGACAAATGGAAAGCAATTTACATGAATCAGTATCTTTTGTTAGCTGTTCTACTATGTTTGTTTCCATCTTTAATATTCTATCTTTTACTGTGTTTCTACTCACTGGCAAATCCTTAATGCGCTGAATAATTTTTCCTTTTCTGGAAAACCGTTAACAAGGAAAGGAGAACATACTAGCCATGATTCGTTAATATACTCCCCATCACTGAGTGGTTTTCCATGTTGAGCAATAATCATTGAAATCTCAAAACCATCAGCAACTAAGTTGGAACTACCTGAAGCAAATTTCATCGAAACATTTGACTGCATTTTTTCCTGAATTCTCGAGAAATGTGTTCTTTTTGTTCTTGCTCACTTTTATTGCAAAGCCATTTATGAACAGTTTCATAATTCCGCTTTACGGAGGAAATCCTGCACACCACTGTTTCGGAACATACGTTGCATAATGCATTATCACCCTTTTTGATCATGCCAAATCTTTCACGCCACGATTCTTGAAAATCTCTGCTGCTGCTGCTGCTGCTGCTGCTGCTGCTGCTGCTGCTGCTGTTGCTGCCTTCATTTGAATTTTTTTGTTTCTTTGCTGGTTGAGCTGACATTCTGGACAATCTGAAAAGGGCAGATACGATGCTAATACTAATGCGAAGTCAAAACAGAGTAGTAAACAGTATTGCGGTTTACAAATCACTTTACCTCTATATAATCACTCAACCACATTCCACACGACATAATATTCTAATCGTCAAAAATTTCAAGAATTTCATTATTCGTATCATTAGTTTATTATCGTTTTCTTCTATGTCACAAAATATCCAGTGTTCACTCACAAACAACTGAAGGAAAATATGAGCAGAGCGAAGCCAATGCCAACCGTTCACTTCTATCATTACCCGAATACTGATGTGTACACTGGGTCCGCAGGAATTTCAAAATGTGTCATCCAAAGTAAAGTGTTCTCGCAACCGCCCAGCTGGCGCCAAGCCGGCATGAGACGTCTCCTGTGAACACTTGTCACTGCTCCCGGTTTGTAAAAATTCATTCGCAGCAATAATTGGTAGTAATGAAAATCAATATATAAATATATACAGATATATATTATGGGTGGGGTTTAACAAATCTTGGGGCGGCAGTGGATGCCGCTTACCCCCAAAAAAATTTCGCGTGCCACCTTGGGCATGCGTGCCATAGGTTCGCCACCCCTGGACCAAGTGGAGTCTAACCACTCTCCTTTTCCCTAATTAATGATCTGGAACAAATACTTAAACATTCTACAAGTGTTCTAGATCGACACGATCAAATTGCAAGCATTCTTGATCATTGTCTTACCTCTAACCCTTTACACTATTCATACTCAATTTCCGCCCCATTAGGGTCTTCTGATCACAATCTTTATTCTATTAAATCAAACCAGGCACAACCACCTACCCCACCCCTCTAAACATTAACTATGGCACTATCGGAGGGCACACTGGCAATCCTTGCGAGAATTCCGACTTTCCCTGGGATGAATGTTGCTTTTCCACTCGGGACGCCTCGGTATATGCTGACATTATTGATGAGGTTATACTGAGAGGTATGAGTTCATTTATCCAATCTTCTACCAAAATTTTCACTTTACAATCATGGTTTGATCGCTCCTGTTTTCTTGCATGTATACGGAGAGTGATAGGGCATATCAAGTTATGAAACTATCTCCTTCTCCTGTCACTGTACTCACTCCTCTTTCATTAATTCTAGGAATCGTTTTAAGGCTTTTCTTCGTAGGGCCAAGCGGAATTTAAAAAATAAAAGACCGCTGATCTGACTAACTCTTCTTCTTGTAAATCATTCTGGTCCTTAACAAAAATCATCTGTAATAACTTCTGCAATGCCTCTTTTCTTCCTCTTTTCCTAACTGATAACTCTATAGCTAACTCTTCCTCTAATAAAGCCAGTCTCTTTGGCACCTTATTCTCCTCTAACTCCATCTTAGACGATTCCAACCATACCCCTCCTACTCCTGTTCCTCCCACTAAACCTATGCACTTTCCTATAATCTCCACTCGCAAGGTCGCTGGTATGTTATCCGATCTGGATGTGAATAAGGCACATGGGCCAGACGGTTTACCCCTCGTGTTCTGAGGGAGTGTGCTGAAGTTCTGGCCCCTGTGATTGCTCGCCTCTTTCGCCTTTGCTTCAAACCCAAACTTGTCCCTCTTCTTGGAAGCATGCCTCGTTTCAGCTCATCCCAAAGAAGGTTGATTTTTCTAATTCCTCTAACTATCGTCCCATTGCCCTAACTTTATCCCTTTCTAAGATTTTCGAAATTATCTTAAACTTTCATTTACTCCGTCACCTTGAACACCTTTCACTTTTGTCGGATCACCAGTTTTGCTTTCGCCAGGCGAGATCTACTGGTGGCCCATCTTTGGCCATCCTATCTTAGGGATTATGGGGAAACTGTCGTTGTGGCTCTCGACATCTCCAAAGCATTTGACAGGGTATGGCACAAGTCTTTGCTTTCTAAATTTCCCTCTTATAGTTTCTCTCCTCCACTTTGTTCTCTAATTTCTAGCTTCCTTGAGAACCGATCCCTGGCAGTTGTTGTCGAGGGATCGATCTCTCTTTCTCTACCAATATTGGTGTTCCACAGGGTTCTATACCTTTACCTACTCTCTTCCTTCTATTTATCAATGATTTACTTCAATCTAGTACTAATTCTATCCATTCTTACGATGATGATTCTACTTTTCACTCTTCTCATTTTTCCCTTTTCTCTAACTCTCAAACTCGATCTGTTCCTAGAGTTGATATCGTTTCATCTATCAATGCGGATCTGTGCACCATCTCCGAATGGGGAGGTAGAAATTTGGTTAAATTCAATAGCAATAAAACACAGTATTTACCTATAACTTTTTCCAAAGCAGATCTCCCACCACTCACATTTCAGGAGAAAATAATTTTGCTAAATTCTTAAATAAATATGCTAGGCCTTATAATTTCCTCTAATATGTCATGGAAGCCACACATCCATGACATTGCTAGAGTTGCCTGCCGAGAGCTGGGAATGCAGAAAAAAGATGCCGTAGCTACTTCACTCGTGAGCAATTGATTTAAGTCTATAATGGATTCATTCGTCCTAACTTGGAGTACTGCTCTCATATCTGGGGTGGTTTTTCTTCAGTCCAACTGTTAGATTAGGTGGAATTAAAGATATTTCGTCTTATTAACTCTCCTCCTTTAGTAGGTAATCTCTCTTATCTTTCTCTTTGCCACAATGTTGCTTCACTCTCTTTCTTTTTACATGTACTTTAACGGGCAATGTTCGGTGGATTTGGCATCTGTGTACCGCTGGCAAGGCCGTGGGCTCGTAACACTCGTCTTGCCCGTGTTGCCCACTCATTCTGTATGGATGTCGGTCACACTAGAATGACGCGTTATAGTACATCTTTCTTTCCTCAACAGCCAAATTGTGGAATGCTCTGCCTTGTTCTGTGTTTCCATGCTCTTACAATCTGGCTCATTTAAAAAATTTGGTTTTCCGGCATCTTCGTGGTGTTGATTAATAGTCTTTTTCTCTTCGATTTTATTTCCTTCTACTTTTTTTTTCGCCCGCCAGGCCCCATTGTGGGTCAATGTTTTTTTAAATTAACAATATCACATTTTTTCTTAATTTTAATGCTATTTTGGAGAATTTCTGTTAAAAAGCACAGCATTTCAACATACAAAATTCAATTTAATGCATATAATATATATATATATATATATATATATATATATATATATATATATATATATATATATATATATATGCAAGTAAATCACTGTAGGTGCGCGTGATCTAGGTACAGTATATGCTGATAACCACAAGGAAAGAAGAAAACACGAAGTTCCCAAGCGCTTTCGTGTAATTCACATCTTCAGGGGTGAGTACAGACTAGTCTGTACTCACCCCTGAAGATGTGAATTACACGAAAGCGCTTGGGAACTTCGTGTTTTCTTCTTTCCTTGTGGTTATCAGCATATATATATATATGTATAACAAAATAACTGTGCATATTTAATACATGTGCAATGGGAATACACTTCCATCAATTCCGGTAGGTCATTCAGTTCGCATGAAGGAAGACTATAAAAATGTAAAGATTTTGTTGGACATGCTCAACTATACAGTACAAGAAACAATTGGGCTGTATGTGGAGACTTCAAGATGATAGGTTTCCTGCTTGGACTACAAGGTGGCTATACCAAGTATTCTTGTTTTCTCTGTCTACTGGATAGTAGAGCAGATGACAAACACTATGACAGAAGAGATTGGAATGTCAGACGCGAATTAACTCCTGGTGCACACATTGTATGTAACAATGCTCTTATTCAAAGAGAAAAGATATTGCTGTCACCACTTCACATAAAGCTAGGGCTTGGGATGCAGTTTATAAAAGCATTAAGCCCAGAAAGTAACGCCTTTAAACACGTCCGCTTAATGTTCCCAAAATTGTCTGAGGCCAAAGTCAAAGGCGGCATCTTCACTGAACTACAAATTAGGCAGATGTTGGCATCTAAAGATTTGGAATACAAAATGTCAACTAGTGAAAAATGCCTGGCAAGCATTTCGGCTTATAGTACATGGGTTTCTGGGCAACCACAAGTCTGAGAATTACAAAGAGCTGCTGGAAAATTTAATTGTATGTTATAGAGAACTTGGCTGCACAATGTCACTGAAGTTACACTACTTGCATTCACACTTGGACTTCTTCAGACCAAACTTGGGACACGTGAGTGAAGAGCATGGTGAACGATTTCATCAGGACATACAAACTATGGAGAAGAGATATCAGGGGAGATGGGATGAAGCTATGATGGGTGACTACGTGTGGAGTTTGATTCGAGATGACCCTAAGGAACACAAAAGAAAATGCCGTTTAAGTGTTCATGTTTAGCATAGTTTAATGTTCAATTTCATTAGTAACAAGTGTAGAAAAGGAATGTGTTCTTTGGTCATGTTTTATGCTTTCAATATAACATAAAATTGTGTTCTCGTTTCATTTATTTCATTAGCAAATGTGATGAATATTCATTTCACCTTCTGATTTCGGGATAAATTTCAGAGATGATAAAACATTAATTGCTAGTTTCTAATAAAGCTATTGATGCTGTAAAAAAACTAAAGTAATTTTTTGAATCAGCGTACTCGAAAACATATATAAACAGTTAAAATTTCAGATAAATAACTTTCCCTAAAATTTGTTGCACAGTGAAATAGAAGAGAAAAAGACTAAATTAATCTACACCACGAAGATGCCAGAAACCCAGCTTTTTGAAGTGAGACAGATTATATTAGCATGGAAACATATTTTGGCTGTGTGAGGAAAGAAAGATGTACTATAACGGGTAATTCTAGTGTGACCGACATCCACACAGAAACGGTGGACACCTCGGGCAAGACGAGTGTTACGAGCGGTACACAGGATGCCAAATCCACCGAACATTGCCCTTTAAAGTACCTGTAAAAGAGAGAGAGCGAAGCATCATTGAGGCAAAGAGAAGTGGAAGAGAGATTATCAACCAAAGGAGGAGAGTTATTAAGAAGAAATGCCTTTGATTACACCTATCTAACAGATGGACAGAAGAAGAGCCACCCCAGACATGAGAGCAGTACTCCAAGTTAAGACGAATGAATCCCTTATAAACTTGAAGCAACTGCTCTCCAGTGAAGTAGCAACGGCTTCTGTACAACATTCCCAGCTTGCAGGAGGCAGGTTTAGCAATGTTGTGGATGTGTGGCTTCCATGACATATTAGAGGAAATGGTGAAGCCTAGCAAATCTACTTTAGAATTTGGCAGAATGATTGCGTCCTGAAATGTGATTGGTGGGAGGTCTTCTATTTTGGAAAGTATAAGTGGTAAAAGCTGTGTTTTATAATTCTTAAATTTAACTAAGTTTCTACCTTCCCATTCGGAGATGGTGCACAGATCCGCATTGATAGATGAAGCGATATCAGCTCTAGAAGGAGACCTAGTTTGAGAATTAGTAGGAAGGGAAAAATGTGAAGATGAATGAAGAGTAGAAACATCAGCGTAAGAATGGATAGAACTAGTCGTAGTGTGAAGTAAATCATTGATAAAAAGAAGGAAGAAAGTAGGTGAAAGAATAGAACCCTGTGGAACACCACCATTATTGGTAGAGAAAGAGCGAGAGATTGATCCCTCGACAATAACTGCCATGGACTGGTTCTCAAGGAAGCTAGAAATTAGATAACAAAGTGGTGTAGAGAAACCATAAGAGGAAAGTTTAGGAAGCAAAGAGTTGTGCCATACCCTGCCAAGTACTTTGGAGATGTCGAGGGCAAAAGACGAAAGTTTCCCCCATAATCCCGAAGAGAGGATGACCAAAGATGGATGCAGTAGGAGAGCAGATCACCAGTAGATCTCGCCTGGCGAAAGCCATACTGGTAATCCAACAAAAGAGAAAGGCGTTCAAGGTGACGGAGAAATTGTGAGTTTAAGATAGTTTCGAAAATCTAAGAGAGGGATGGAGTTAGGGCAATGGGCGATAGTAAGATAGATTAGAATGGTCACCCTTCTTCGGAATAGGCTGAACCGAGCTATGCGTCCAAGAAGAAGGAAAAGTTTGGGTTTTGAGGCAAAGACGAAAGAGGCGAGGAAGCACAGGGACCAGAATTTCAGCATACTCCCTCAGAGCACGAGGGGGGTATTCCGTTTGGTTCATGCGCCTCACTCACATCCAAACTGGATAACACACCAATAACCTTACGAGTGGAAATTATAGGAAAGTGCATAGGTTCAGTGGGAGGAGCAGGAGTAGGAGGGGTAGAGGTAGAGTCGTCTAAGGTGGAGTTAGAGGAGAATAAGGTGCCAAAGAGATTATCTTTATCAGCGGGATAGTTGGCTATAGAGTTATCAGGTCGGAAGAAATGGACTTGACTTAACCACGTCCACTCAACCACAACTCTCTAAGTTTCCACAGAGCTTTCCCTCAGTAACTCACAATTTATAAAGTAAACTTAATTATTTGTAGGTAGTCAGTTATATCAAAATTATCAATAACCTTTAAGCTATCTTGCAAATAACATTTAAAAATATAACGTTACATATTTACTGAGAAAATTACATATGTATTACCATAACATACAAAGTCTTAACCCGAGGCTTCGGCTCATGTCATATGACATGCGTTTGTGGAGCTTCTGGTCACTTCATATAATGTCTTGATCGTTTGTGGTCCTATTTGAATAAAATGGGTGGCCCTGGTTAGCTTATGTTGCCAAGTAGTTATTTATCTTTCACACACTCACACGTGACAGCCCTCATTTTCTTCTCAATAGCTTCTTAGCTTTTGTGATGTAGGCATCTCGCCCTTGAACTTGATTCACTACATCATGTGTTTCTACCCTCCCATCCCCAAAGTACAAGTCTAGTATTGTGACCAATTACTGGAGTAGTAATAAATATTGTTTCTAGTGTAAATAATAATAACATAATAAAAAAGTGTCCTGTACCTCAGACTGCCTACATATTCGTGTTGTTTACCTTGTTACTACTGCTTCACACACGCCACTTCACGAAGATTCTCGACTCTTAGCCCGTGTGTTGCCAGCCTGTGGTAAGAACATGTATTTATTTCATGTTCATATCATGCATGGCCAGTTTGTAAGACTAGAATAGTTTTTTAATTGATTTTTAAATGTTTCTGAATATGCCTGCGGGGGGGGGGGGGTTAACAAAATACAAACTTATTTGTACTTCATTTACATGGAGCTATAACATTATAGGACTCTATACATATTTCCAAATGTTCTTCAGTCATCAAACTTTCTCACACAAAATTTAGAATGGTTAAACAATCAAAGATAACTTTACCATTTATGTATTTATCAAAACATTGGTTACCAGCTGATTCCTACATGCTCCTTTCTTTCAGAGGGATATCGAAACTATTTCTACTACACCATTTTACGTCACATAGTAAATAAAATATGTTTTAGAAAATTTTATTTTAGTTTTAGGTGTAAATTTACATAAAATCAATTCAACATCGCTTACAGCTTGGATCTAGCAAGTTGGTATTAAACAGACTAAGCAGAAGACAACACACGCCAACTCCGCACATTTTTTTGGAGGAGTATTTAGGGTAAATAATTAGTTTCCTCATGTGCAAAGCAAGGTACAGACATAATTTTAGTGTCATATGGTCAGTTTTTCACCGTGTTTTATCCCTCAGTTTCCCACATCCTTCAGGACCTACCCACTTCAGGTGATTTATGATCGTAGACACAAAAATAAAACTTACTATTAAAATACAAAGTTTTTCCTATTTTAAAATACCGTACTTACTATTATGATAAGAAGATCTGTGGAAAAAATTAACGAAATCGAACAACTTCTTCTGTATTAACTATCTCCTCCAATTTTACCCAATCATTAGTTCCATCAACACTAGTGACCCTTGAAGTGCGGCTGGCAGCTCGTGTGTTTTGGTACGGGTTATATAGTAGAGAAAACGGGAGTTACGTGATCTTATTTCCGCCTTACAGTAGCTTATGAGACCTATGGAGTGGGGACGAGCCATTTTAAATCCCCTTGTGGACTTCGCAACTCTTTTGTGTATCACACACGTCGTTTCTATTACATTGTTACCCAGGATTTGTTATTGCTTTTATTCAGCCTAATAGGCAACGTTTCTGACTTGACTGATGGATTTTTATGTAGGAGGAAGTTTTTCCAAAGTGGTTTAACGTGTGACTAACCTAAATTTAACCCAGTAATCAGATATTCTCAAGAGAGTGTGAAGGTAGTGGGGAGTCTGTACAAGACATACAGATCCTTTGTTCGTTTGATCTCATTCATTAATATTGTCTGAATACTGTATATAAAGCAAATCCCCAAATATTTCCTGAAAAGTGAAAAGTTTGAATATGACCGTGTCTATGAGTTCAATCCCAGGCAAAGGCAACACACAGCAATACCTGCCACTTTTGCATGTCACGATATATCCTGACTAACATTACTCAAACAGTATACACAGCTAGAGACAACTGGAGTTTCTGCATTACATTTTTTTCTGTACTCTGAAGAAATTAAATTATCAATGCGACCATACAAACAGTAAAGGCGACCTTCGGCTAATACCAAGAGTAGTTGTGTGATAATCTTAGTAATTTCTCTATACAGTGCTTAGACTATACTCTTACACTTCCTATCACTGCTTGTAACTTAAAATAAAATAAATTGATGTTGAAGAGAGTGAAGATGATGAGTAGGGGCAAAATGGTAAAGAAGAATTTAAGGATAAGGAGAATGTCGGTGATGGTGATGGCGTTATGAAGACGGATGGTAGTGGTAGAGAAATTAATTGATATTATAGTCTAAATCTTAACATAGACTTAGAGATCAAAACAGAGAATAGAAAATAATAATAAAATATTAAAGGCAGGGAAAAAAATAAAGAACCCCTGAAGGGGAACTAGGAACGAAAATTCTCCAAATAATGTGATAAAAAGAGAAGAGAGAGAGAGAGAGAGCGAAAATAACAGAACTGGGAATGATTTGTACAGAAAAAAAAGAATGAAAAAAAAAAGAGATGATCAAGTGATACCAGCAGAGAAAAAATATTTCATTTTTTGTTACGGGGATTAGCCCACCCAGGCACAAGTCACTGACTTACATTGGGGCCTGTGAACCGAAAAAAAATTATCCATGAATAAATGCAGAAATGGGAAAAAAAGAGAAGAGATCAAGCGAGAGAAACGATAGATATGTTGTGTTGTCAAAGTAAGAGAAATAATTTAAATCCTGCAATTATGTGTAAATGAGGCAGAAAGACAGATCAGCAACTTGGGATTTGGTCACAATTTTTGTGATGCCATATGGCAGCAGGGTCTACCATTAAACAATCATTATGCTTCCAATATCCTCTCAGGCGCTAGTATCGCCCTGTTTGATAGCTGCCTACTTCCCACTACCTTGAATTACAAGATAAATAAAAAGGAAAGCAAAGAATAATCAAAGACGAAAAAGCAGGCAAAGAAGAAATAACGAACGATAAGGGAAATAGAAGGTAAGAGACAGGGGGAGGGGGCTTCACCCCACCACCACTGTAAACATTTACATCCTGGAGAGGGTAATTGTGGCCAGAAAGTTTTTTTTCTAGTAATGGACGCTCGACATGCGGGGCCTGAAAAACATAGCTTATTATTACTATTGTTTGTGGACACCGTGACGTTTACCTGCCATGTACTGCCTCTCTAGCTACACAAGAAAACGGTCACCAGTTGTTGTAGTTGTTGTAATATATTCAGGAGCTTCAACGATCAGAGTCTAAAGTCGTTAAGCGATGTTCGCTATATTACAGTACAGCTCTCGTCACCAACTTTTAAAAATGAAGGAAGATAATCTTTCCATAGAGGATCGTCAGAAGAAAATTTATTTATTATGGTAAAAGTGACAGATGACAGAGAGGTGTGTGGGTGAGGAGCTTTCATTTTCATCATCTTCCTCTATCTTTTTAGTACTCACTGTCTCTCTTCTGTAGCATCATTCCTCTCTTTTGTCCTTTCTTCAGCTCTCCTCTCCATGTCTTAGATATTCACTATTCCCAGTCTTTCCTCTCCTTTGCCAGCCCTTCCTTTATTTTCTTTACATGTCTCCTCCAATTTCCTGCTTTCCTCTCCCTTGCTCTTCCTTCATCTCCCTCCCTTGCTCTTCCTTCTACTCCCTCGCTGGCTCTCCCTTCCTCTCCTTTGCCTCCCCCCCCCCCCCCCCGGCTTTCTCTCGGCCCGGGAGAGGAGGGAGAGGAAGTAGCCATTGATCCCGCACGAGCTTCCCTCCCTCACCCTTGTTGCTCCCTGTCTCACCCCCCCTCCCTCCCTCCCTCGCCCTTGTTGCTCCCTGCCTCACTCTTCCTCCCTCCCTCACCCTTGTTTTTCCCCGTCTCACTCTCCTTCCCTCATCCTTATTGCTCCTTGTCTCCCTGCCTTCCTATCCTACTTTCCCCGCCTTCCCATCCTACTTTCCCTGCCTTCCTACCCTAATATCACCGTCTTCCTGCTCCAGGCTCCCTGCCTCACTCTATCTCACTTCCTGAATAATTCTTCCCCTATACCCTGTTTTCAAATATCTACGGATATCACTTTTTCCCGTATGGTTGTGTCTGTCTGTCTTAGTCTGCCTGTGTCAGTGTTTGTCTCTCAATATGTTGTCTGTTTCTGTCTTTTGTTTTTTGTCTCAGTCTAATTCTATCTCAGTCTGTCTCTGCTTCAATGTATTTGTTCTTGTCTCGGTCTTTCTGTTCCCTGTTTTATTCCGGCCGCATCTCTGCTTCTTTCTATTTCTTTGTCCCACTTCCTATTTTCCTCTGTCTTAGTATGATCGTATTTTGTCTTGGAGTGTCTATACCTCTAATTTTGTCTCTCTCTCTCTCTCTCTCTCTCTCACTCTCTCTCTCTCTCTCTCTCTCTCTCTCTCTCTCTCTCTCTCTCTCTCTCTCTCTCTCTTATAATTCACTTTTCACTTCCTCATTATCTCCGTCCTCTTCATCTGTCTTCTACACTTTGTAGCTCACGTTCTTCACTTCTATCCCTCCCTCCTCCCTATCCTCCTCACTTTCTTACTTCTCTTTCTCCTCTCTACCCACCTCACTTCCTTACTTCTCTCACTCATCCCAACCATCCTCACTTCTCTCTCCCCTCCTTGCCGTCCTCACTTTCACACTTTTCTCACTCCTTACCCTCCTCACTTTCTCAATTCTCTCACTCCTCCCAACACTCCTCATTCCCTCACTTCTCTCACTCAATCCTTACATCTCCTGCACATCTCTGTTCCACCTATTTACGACAGTTGATTAATTGTCTATTTTTTTTGTCTCTACATTGCTGCTTTTTTCTCTCTATTTGAAACTCTGTACTTCCTCTTTTACTAATTTTATATTATTTTTTCTGTCTTTCTGTCCGTCTCTCTGTCCTGTTTCTTTGTCACTCTCACTCTTTATCTCCTTTCCATAGTCGCTTTTTTTCTTCCTCTACCTCTGTCCATGTACTTGTCCTTCTTTTTCTCTTCCTCCACTTCCTCATACCTGCCGCATACCTCCCATTCTTTACCCTTCCCTCTCCTCACCCCAGTCTCCCCTTTCTCCATCAGCCACCCCGCTTACACTCATCATACCTCTGTTTCTCTTAATCTTCCTTAGCTTATCTCCTTTCTATAATCACCTTACATCTCTCTCTCTCTCTCTCTCTCTCTCTCTCTCTCTCTCTCTCTCTCTCTCTCTCTCTATATATATATATATATATATAAATATAAATATATATATATATATATATATATTTCATTAGCAGAGGTAGCGTTCCCCAGTCACAGTCATGGGCTAGTGGGCCGCGGGTTCGAATCCTGGCGAGTTGAGGTGTTGATTATATATATATATATATATATATATATATATATATATATATATATATATATATATATATATATATATATATATATATATCAAATTTACCTGCATTCATCTTAAGCACGATCAATTCTCCCTATCCTTCCTTCTCTCTCTCACCCTCCACAACGTGACTGCTATCCTCACTCTCCACACCTTCTGCTATGCTCACGCTCCACACCCGCGGCTATACTCATGCCCCACACCCTCTGCTATCCTCACCCTCCACACCCTTTCTCTGCTATCCTCACCCTTCATACCCTCACTCTGGTATCATCACCCTTCTTCCGCTCACTATGGTATCCTCACCATTTCTCTGCTATCCTCACCCTCCAAACCCTCTCTCTGATATATCCACCCTCCACACCCTCTTTCTGGTATTCACACTCTCCACACCCTTGCTCTGGTATCCTCACCCTCCTTATTCTCCAAACCCGGTCTCTAGTATCCTCACCCTCCACACTCTCTCTCTGGTATTTTCTCTCTTTCTCACCCTCCAAACCCTCACTGTGGTATCCTCAATTCCTCATCCTCCACCCTCTCTTTGTTATCATCACCCTCCACACTCTTTCTGGTATCCTCATCCTTCTCACTCTCTCTCTTGTATCCACACCCTCCACACTCTCTCTGTTATCCTCACCATCCACACTCTCTCTACTATCCTCACCCTTAACACTCTCTCTTTTGCATTCTCTCGCTTTCTCACCCTCCACACCCTCTCTATGATATCCTCACCCTCCACACCCTCTCTCTGGTATCCTCAACTTCCAAAGTCTCTCTCTGGTATCCTCACCCACCACACCCTCTCTATGGTATCTTCACCCTCCACTCTCTCTCTGGTATCCTCACCCTCCATACTCTCTAGTATCCTCACCCTCCACACCCTCTCTCTGGTATCTTGACCCTCCACACCCTGTCTCTGATATCTTGATCTTCCACACCCTATCTGTGATATCTTCACCCTCCACACCCTCTCTCTGGTATTCTCACCCTCAACACCCTCTCTCTGGTATCCTCCCCCTGCTCACCCTCTCTCTGCTATCGTTAACCTCCACACCCTCTCTCTGGTATCCTCACCCTCCACACCCTGTCGCTAGTATTCTCACCCTCCACACCCTCTCTCTGGTATCTTCCCTCTCCACACCCACTCTATGCTATCCTCAACCTCCACACCCTCTCTCTGGTATCCTCACCTTGCACAGTCTATCTCTGGTATTTTCACCCTCCACACCCTCTCTCTGGTATCTTGACCCTCCACACCCTATCTCTGATATCTTGACCCTCCACACCATATCTCTGATATCTTGACCCTCCACACCCTCTCACTGGTATCCTCACCCTCCACACTCTCTCTCTCGTATCCTCATCCTCCACACTCTCTCCCTGACATCCTCACCCTCTACACCAGGGTTGGCGAACCTATGGCGCTCGAGCCCAAGGAGGCACGCGAAATTTTTTTGGGGCACGCTGCATGCTCTGCCGCCCCAGATTTTTTAAACCCCCACCCATAATTTATATATATATATATATATATATATATATATATATATATATATATATATATATATATATATATATGCTGATAACCACCAGGAAAGAAGAAAACACGAAGTTCCCAAGCGCTTTCGTGTAATTCACATCTTCAGGGGTGAGTACAGACTAGAGAGTAATGCAAAACAAGGTGAATATATACAGAGGAGGGTGAGACCAGGTCCACAATGGTCAGGTAATTAGGTAATGACCCTACTAATCTTTAAATAGCACACAACGGTTGGTGGTTGGGTCAGATGGGACAGTGACCCGCCCTCTCACCTGATCACAAATCTTCTTAATTACAAAGTTGTCCAGCTTGTACATGCCGTTACTCAAATTCATGTTGAATGCTTCGGTATATTTAATAAGACTAGATTCTATGATGTTCCTACTATCAATTGAATTACATGGTAATATTGAGGAGGCATTATCCCAGTCAATGCAATGCTTGTTATCCCTCAAATGAACAAACAGAGCATTGGATTCCTGGCCTGTCCTAACACTGTATTTGTGTTGTTTAATTCTAGTTACAAGATCTTTACCTGTCTGGCCTAAGTAAAACATATTACATTCCTTGCAAGGAACTTTATAAATGCAACCAATTGTGTTGTTGGGGGAGTTCTTGATTAACATTTGTTTAACAGTGCATGAGTTTTTAAATGCCACATTGACGTTCCAAGATTTTAGCTGTGCCGGAATGTGTGAGAAATTTTTGTGAAATGGTAATATTAAGATATTCTTATGGTCATGGGTGGGCTTGGGATCAGTTCTATAAAAAGTTTTCTTAGTAATGTTTAAGCATTTGTCTATGAACGATCTAGGGTATTTAAGGTTTGAGCCAATATTATATATATATTTGTATTCCTCATCGATGAATTCCGGACTGAAAATTCTCAAGGCACGTAAAAACATTGTTGTAAATACTGACTGTTTGACTTTATTATGGTGGGC
Organism: Homarus gammarus; assembly: GCA_958450375.1. Taxonomy (NCBI): domain Eukaryota; kingdom Metazoa; phylum Arthropoda; class Malacostraca; order Decapoda; family Nephropidae; genus Homarus; species Homarus gammarus. The sequence goes on along the minus strand of CAUDMG010003430.1, from coordinate 114,188 downwards.
AGAATAATAATGAATGTATGAACACACATTGGTTGGTTTTCTATAAATACTGAACTGTTTGACTTTATTATGGTGGGCAGAATAATAATGAATGTATGAACACACATTGGTTGGTTTTCTATAAATACTGAACTTAAAAGTGTTACCTATTCTGTGTATCAGACAGTCTAGGAATGGCAATTTACAGTCTTGCTCTAATTCCACAGTGAATTTGATCGAGGGGGCTAGAGCAAGACTGTAAATTGCCATTCCTAGACTGTCTGATACACAGAATAGGTAACACTTTTAAGTTCAGTATTTATAGAAAACCAACCAATGTGTGTTCATACATTCATTATTATTCTGCCCACCATAATAAAGTCAAACAGTCAGTATTTACAACAATGTTTTTACGTGCCTTGAGAATTTTCAGTCCGGAATTCATCGATGAGGAATACAAATATATATATAATATTGGCATAAACCTTAAATACCCTAGATCGTTCATAGACAAATGCTTAAACATTACTAAGAAAACTTTTTATAGAACTGATCCCAAGCCCACCCATGACCATAAGAATATCTTAATATTACCATTTCACAAAAATTTCTCACACATTCCGGCACAGCTAAAATCTTGGAACGTCAATGTGGCATTTAAAAACTCATGCACTGTTAAACAAATGTTAATCAAGAACTCCCCCAACAACACAATTGGTTGCATTTATAAAGTTCCTTGCAAGGAATGTAATATGTTTTACTTAGGCCAGACAGGTAAAGATCTTGTAACTAGAATTAAACAACACAAATACAGTGTTAGGACAGGCCAGGAATCCAATGCTCTGTTTGTTCATTTGAGGGATAACAAGCATTGCATTGACTGGGATAATGCCTCCTCAATATTACCATGTAATTCAATTGATAGTAGGAACATCATAGAATCTAGTCTTATTAAACATACCGAAGCATTCAACATGAATTTGAGTAAGGGCATGTACAAGCTGGACAACTTTGTAATTAAGAAGATTTGTGATCAGGTGAGAGGGCGGGTCACTGTCCCATCTGACCCAACCACCAACCGTTGTGTGCTATTTAAAGATTAGTAGGGTCATTACCTAATTACCTGACCATTGTGGACCTGGTCTCACCCTCCTCTGTATATATTCACCTTGTTTTGCATTACTCTCTAGTCTGTACTCACCCCTGAAGATGTGAATTACACGAAAGCGCTTGGGAACTTCGTGTTTTCTTCTTTCCTGGTGGTTATCAGCATATACCTAGATCACGCGCACCTACAGTGATTTACTTGCATATATATATATATATATATATATATATATATATATATATATATATATATATATATATATATATTTATATATATATATATATATATACTTCATTTTTAGTCCAATTAACACGCGGACTTTGAACATATAATCAACGACCTCACCAGCAAGGAATCGAACCCTCGACCTACTGGGTGTGACTAGGGAGCGCTTACCGGCTAGGCCTAGCCGGTAAGCGCTCCCTAGTCACACCCAGTAGGTCGAGGGTTCGATTCCTTGCTGGTGAGGTCGTTGATTATATATATATATATCTATATATATATATATAAATATAATGCTTTTCATTACTACCAATTATTGCTGGGAATGAATTTTTACAAACCGGGAGCAGTGACAAGTGTTCACAGGAGACGTCTCATGCCGGCTTGGCGCCAGCTGGGCGGTTGCGAGAACACTTTACTTTGGATGACACGTTTTGAAATTCCTGCGGACCCAGTGTACACATCAGTATTCGGGTAATGATAGAAGTGAACGGTTGGCATTGGCTTCGCTCTTCTCATATTTTCCTTCAGTTGATTGTGAGTTATCACTGGATATATTGTGACAGAAGAAAACGAAAATAATTTAATGATACGAATAATAAAATTCTTGAAATGTATGACGATTAGAATATAATGTCGTGTGGAATGTGGTTGAGTGATTATTTATTTGTAAAATAATTTGTAAACTGCTCAACTGTTTACTACTCTGTTTTGACTTCGCATTAGTATTTGCATTGTATCTACCCTTTTCAGCTTGTCCAGAATGTCAGCTCAACCAGTAAAGAAACAAAAATTTTCAAATGAAGGCAGCAGCAGCAGCAGCAGAGATTTTCAAGAATCGTGGCGTGAAAGATTTGGCATGATCTAAAAGGGTGATAAAGCTTTATGCATCTTATGTTCCGAAACAGTGGTGTGCAGGACTTCCTCCGTAAAGCGGCATTATGAAACTGTTCATAAATGGCTTTGCGATAAAAGTGAGCAAGAACAAAAAGAACACAATTCTCGAGAAATCAGGAAAAAAAAATGCACTCAAATGTTTTGATGAAATTTGTTTCAGTTAATTCCAACGTAGTTGCTGATGGTTTTGAGATTTCAAAGATTATTGCCCAACATGGAAAACCACTCAGTGATGGGGAGTATTTTAAAGAATCATGGTTAGAATGTGCTCCTTTCCTTGTTAACGGTTTTCCAGAAAAGGAAATATTATTCAGCGCATTAAGGATTTGCCAGTGAGTAGAAACACAGTAAAAGATAGAATATTAAAGATGGAAACAAACATAGTAGAACAGCTAACAAGAGATACTGGTTCATGTAAATTGCTTTCCATTTGTCTAGATGAGAGCACTGATGTTACATCATCAGCTAGGCTAGCCATTATTGCTCGATTGTGTAGGGGCGATGAAATATGTGAAGAACTGGTTAACTTGGTAACTTTACCTTGTCTAATCGACAAGTTGATCTTTCAAAAATAGTTTCCGTGACAACTGATGGTGCACCCAACATAATTGGTAGAGAAGCAGGTTTTGTAAATTTGTTTGAAAAATATGTTGGACATCCACTGGTAGCCTTTCATTGTATTGCACACCAGGAAGCTTTGTATGCAAAAGCTGACCTTAAAGAACTTGAACAAGTGATGAAAATTGTAATCAAGGTAGTCAGTTATATTTCTGCGCCTGATTTGAAAAAAAAAAAGAAAATTTCAGAATTTACTGAGCGAAATGAATTCGGTGTACACAGGACTACTTATGTACAATAATGTTCGTTGGCTTAGTCAAGGTTCTGTCCTCAAACGATATCTTGAGTGTTTTGATGAAATTCTTCTGTTTTTGAAGAATGAAAAATTTTCTTGTCAAGACTTATTTGTAGATTGATGTTTTTTTACAGATTTCTCCGGGCAAAAACACTTCATGTTATGTTTGATAACATAAAAGCCTTTGAAATCACACTGAAAATTTTTAACCGTGATGTCGACAATGGCACTTTTAAAGATTTCCCAAACATAAGAAAAAACACATAACTGATCTTGAAGTTCATAAGAAAACAGACATTCAGAGCCTTAAAATGCAATTTTCGAGCATCATTGATTCAACTACTGAACAATTTTCTTTACGACTTACTAAGTTCAGGTCGTTTGAAGAAACTGAAAAATTCATAAACTGTGCAGACAATGTAACATTAGACAAACTGAATTTAGAAATGTTGCAGTGGATTGATTTGAAGAATTTTGAGATGCAATTGATTGATTTACAAAACAGCTCAATTTGGAGGCAAAAATTTGTCGACTTAAGAGCTTAACTAGAAAATATTGAAAGAGATCGGTTAGTGACTGGTTCAGCAACGAGAAATGCAGTTAATGAGGTTCTGAAACTCTGGAATTCCATTCCTGAAACATTTGACTGTGTGAAAAATTTAGCAATGGCAGTATTAACAGTATTTTCATCTACATATTCATGTGAGTCATTGTTTTCAGTGATGAACTTCGTCAAGTCTAATTATAGGAGTAGACTTACTGATGAAACTTGTGCTGCTTGCTTAGCTCTCAAAACAACCAAGTACAAGCCTGATATAAAATATCTGTTGTCGTTGGTGCAGCAGTAACAGTCTCACTGAGAGTAAATTATGCTTATTTTCCTTTCCTTGATTTTTTGCTTATAATATGAACCAAAGTTTATCATTTCATTGTCATATTTCATATATTGGTTATAAGGTACAGTTCTATTCATAAATGATGTTATTTTTCAATTGTGTTTTTAAAAACATTGATATTAATAATTTTTTGAACAGGCTTTTACTAAAATGCTTTAATTTATTTCAATCTCTTCTCTGTTTTACTTTTGTTAATAGTAAAAAATATGAATACACGTAAATAAGCAACAGGACTCCTCCTTTCTTCTAAATTGAAAGTCCATTGTTATTGTCACGTAATTCATTAATTTTACTTCATGTAATTTACTGGTTATAAATAACATGTAATTCCAAAAGCTGTCCCATTTAAAACAATTCAGAAGAATTACTGGTTGCCTAAACAGACTTCTCTAAGAATGTTTTCAAGCATTTTATTCTCTTTGTCGATAAAAATTTTGGAAAACACCAATATAATAATAATAACAATAATATTAGTAAAAATAATAATAAAAATAATAATAATAATAATAATAATAATAATAATCTTCTGCTCAAAATTCCCACGGGCACGCCAGAGAATTTTTCAGAATATTATCGCCAATTTGGGCACACGTTCTACACTCTCTCTCTGGTATCCTCAACCTACACACCCTATTTCCTATGTCGTCACCCTCCACACCCTCCGATCTCTCTCTCTTGCATCCTCACCCTCCACACCCTATATCTGGTATCCTCACCTTCCACACCCTCTCTCTGATATCCTTACCCTCCACACCCTCGCTATGGTACCTTCACCTTCCACTCTGTCTGGTATCCTCACACTCTACACTTGCTCTGGTATCCTCACCCTTCACACTCTCTCTGGTATCTTCACCCTCCACACCATCTCGTTGATATGTTGACTCTCCACACCCTATCTCTGATATCTTGACACTCCACACCCTCTCTCCTGTATCCTCTCCCTCCAACCCTCTCTCTGGTGTCCCCACCCTAATCACGCTCCACACATTTTCTCTGCTATCGTCAACCTCCACACCTTCTCTCTGGAATCCTCACCCTCCGCCCCCCACCCTGGTATCCTCGTCCTCCACACCCTCTCACGGATACATCCACCCTCCACACCCATGCTCTTGTATCCTCACCCTCCTTACTCTCCACACCGACTCTTTGTTATCCTCACCTTCCACACCCTCACTCTGGTATCCTCAACCTACACACCCTCTCGCTGCTATCATCAACCTCCCCACCCTCTCTCTGATATCTTCACCCTCCACACCCTCTCTCTGGTATCCTCGCCTACCTCACCCTCCACACCCTGTCTCTAGTATCCTCACCCTCCACACCCTCTCTCTGATATCCTCAACATCCACAGCGTCTCTCTGTTATCTTCGCCCTCCACACCCTCTCTCTGATCGCTTCACCCTTCACACCCAATCTCTGGTATCCTCACCCTCCACACTGTCTCTCTCTGATATTCTCACCCTCCACACTCTCTCTCAGATATCTTCACCCTCCACACCGTCTCTCTTGCATCCTCCTTACTCAACATCCACACCCTGTCTCTAGTATCCTAACCCACAACACCCTCCCTCTGGTATCCTCAACTTCCAGACCTTCTCTTTGATATCCTTACCTTCCACACCCTCTGACTGATAGCCTCAACCGCCACACCCTCTCCCTGGTATCTTCACCCTCCTCACCCTCCACACTCTGTCCATTGTATCCTCACCCTTCACACTCACTCTCTGATATCCTCACCCTCCACACTCTCACCCTGGTATCCTGATCATCCACACTCTCTCTCTGTTTTCCTCAACCTGCACACCCTTTCTCCTATGTCTTCACCCTCCACATCCTCCCTCTGATATCCTCACCCTCCACACCCTTTCTCTGATATCCTCAACCTCCACACCCTCCCTTTGATATCCTTACCCTCCATACTCACTCTCTAATATCCTAACCCCCCCACCCTCTCTCTGATATCCTCACCCTGTACACCCACTCTCTGGTATTCTCTCTCTTTCTCACCCTCCACACCCTCTCTCTGATATCCTCACCCTCCACTCCCTCTCTCTGCTATCCCCGCCCTCCATACTCTCTCTCTACTATCCTTACCCTCCACACTCTCTCACTGGTATCCTCACCCTCCACTCCCTCTCTCTGCTATCCTCACCCTCCCTACCCTTTTTCTGCTATCCTCACCCTCCAATCCCTCTCTCTGGTATCTAATCCTCCACACCCTCTTTCTGATATCCTAACCCTCCTCACCCTTCACACCCTGTCTCTGCTATCCTTACCCTCCACACTCTCTCACTGGTATCCTAATACTCCTCTCCATCTCTCTGGTATTTTCTCTCTTTGTCACCCTCCACGCTCTCTCTTTGGTATACTCACCCTACACACTCTCTTTGGTATCCTCACCCTCCACACTCTCTCTCTCTGGTATCATCAGCATCCACATCTCTCTCTGGTATCCCCACCCTCCACTCTCTACCCGGTATCCTCACCCTCCATATTCTCTGGTATCCTTACCCTACACACCCTCTCTCTGGAATCTTCACCCTCCTCACTCTCTCTGGTATCTTCAACCTCCACACTCTCTGTGGTACATTCACCCTCCACCCCTTATCTCAGATATCTTTACCCTCCACACCCTATCTCTGATAGCTTCACCCTCCACACCCTGTCTGTAGCATCATCACCCTCCACACCCTCTCTCTGCTCTCCTCACACTCCACACCCTCTCTCTGGTATTCTTACCCTCCACTCCCTCTATCTGCTATCCTCAACCTCCACACCCTATCTCTGATATCTTCACCCTCCACATCCACTCTCTGATAGCTTCACTTTTCACACTCTGGTTTCCCCACCCTCCACACTCTCTTTGATATTTTCACCCTCCACTCCCTCTCTCGAGTATCCTCACCATCCACACTCTCTCTAATATCCTGACCCTTGACACTCTCTCTAGTATCCTCACCCTTCACACTCTCTCTAGTATCCTCACCCTTAACACTCTCTCTCTGGTATCCTCACCCTTCACCCTTTCTCTGGTATCCTCACCCTCCACACCCTCTCTCAAATATTCTCACCCACCACACCCTCTGTCTGGTATCCTCAGCCTCTTTAAACTTCATATCTTCTCTCATCTATCCTTAACCTGCACAGCCTCTCTCTGGTATCCTCACCTTTCACACTCTCTCTGTTATCCTCACTCTCCGTACCATCTCTCTGGCATTTTCTCTCTTTCTCACCCTCCACACCCTCTATCTGGTATCCTCACACTTCACACTCTCTCTGGTATCCACACTTCCAAACTCTCTTTGGTATCCTCACCCTCCACACTCTCTCAGGCAGCCTCACCCTCCATATTCTCTCTCCCTCTGCTATCATCAACCTCCACGCCCTCTCTCTCTGATATCCGTACCCTCCACATCCTCTCTCTGATAGCTTCACCTTCCACACCGTCTCCCTGGTATCCTCACCCTCCTCACCCTCCACACCCTCTCTCTAGTATCCTCACCCCACACTCTCTCTTTGGAATTCTCATCCTCCACACTCTCTCTCTGGTATCCCGAACCTCCACACTCTCTCTGGTATCCTCAGCCCCCACACTCTCTCTGGTATTCTCTCTGTTTATCACCCTCCACACCCTCTCTCTGGTAGACCTCACCCTCCACACTCTCTCTCTGGTATCCTCACCCTCTACACCCTCTCTCAGGTATTCTCTCTGTTTATCACCCTCCACACCCTTTCTCTGGTATACCTCACCCTCCACCCTCTCTTTGGTATCTTCAACCTCCACACTCTCTCTCCGGTATCTTCAACCTCCACTCTCTCTGGTATCCTCACCGTCAACAACTTCTCTCTGCTATCCTCAACCTCCACACCCTCTCTCTGATATTCTCTCCCTCCACACTCTCTCTGGTATCCTCACTCTCCACACCCTCTCTCTGATTTGTTCACCCTCCACACCCTCTTTCTGGTATCCTCACCATACTCACCCTCCACACCCTCTCTAATGTGTCCTTACCCTCAACACCCACTCTCTACTATCCTCTACCTCCACACCCTTTTTCTGATATCTTCTCCCTCAACACCCTCTCTCTGGTAACCTCACCCTCCTCACCCTCCACACCCTCTCTGGCATGATCACTCACCACACTCTCTCTCTTGTATCCTTAATCTCCACACCCTTTCTCTAATACTTTCACCCTCATCATCCTCTCTCTGGTATTCTCACCCTCCTTATCCTTCACACCTTTTTTGTGGTTTCGTCACCCTCCACACCCTTTCTCTGCTATCCTCAACCTCCACACCCTCTCTCAGATATCCTGACCTTCCACACTCTCTCTGGTATCCTCACCCTCACAATCTATCTCTCCTTTCCTCACCCGCCATACCCTCTCTCTGTTATCCTCACCCTCCACACTCTCTCACTGTTATCTTCACCCTCAACACCCTCTCTCTGTTATGCTCACCCTCCTCACACTCCACACATTTTCTCAGATATCCTCACCCTCCACACCCTCTCGCTGATATCCTTACCCTCCATACCCTCTCTCTGATATCCTCATCCTCCTCACGCTCCACACCCTCTCTCCGGTTTCCTTATCATTCTCACCCTCCACCCCCTCTCTCTCGTCTCCTCACCCTCCACCCCCTCCTTCTGGTATACTCAACCTCCACACCCTTTCTCTGATATCTTCACCCTTCACACCCCTTTTCTGATATCTTCACCCTCCACACCCCTCTCCCTGGAATATTCACCCTCCACACTCTCTGTTTGGTATTCTCTCTCTTTCACACCCTCCTCACCCTCTCTCTGATATCCTTACCCTCCACACTCTCTCTGTGGTATCCTCACACCCCACACCCTCTCTCTGATATCCTTACCCTCCATACCTTCTCTAAGATATCATCATCCTCCACACCCTCTCTCTCATATCCGCACCCTCCATACCCTCTCTCTGGTAATCTTTATCTTTCTCACCCTCCAAACTCTCTCTCTAATATTCTCACCCTCCACACCCTGCACCCCTGATTTCTTTACGTTCCACACCCTCTCTCTGGAATCCTCACTCTCCACTCCCTCTCTCTGCTATCCTCACCCTCCGCACCCTCTTTCTGCTATCCTCACCCTCCACACCCTCTCTCTGATATCTAACCCTCCACAGTCCCTCTCTGGTATCCTCACTCTCCTCTCCCTCTCTCTTCTATCCTCACCCTCCACACCCTCTTTCTGCTATCCTCACCCTCTACACCATCTCTCTGATATATAACCCTCCACACCCTCTCTCTGATATCCTCACCATCCTCACCCTCCACACCCTCTCTCTGCTATCCTCACCCTCCACACCCTCTCTTTGATATCCTCACCCTCCACACCCTGTTTCTGCTATCCTCACCCTCTACACCATCTCTCTGATATATAACCCTCCACACCCTCTCTCTGATTCCTCACCATCCTCACCCTCTCTTTGATATCCTCACCCTCCACACCCTCTCTCTGCTATCATCGCGCTCCACACCCTCTCTCTGGTATCCTCACCCTCCACACCCTATCTCTGGTATCATTACCCTCGACACCCTCTCTCTGATATACTCTCTCTTTCGCACCCTCCACACCCTCTTTCTGGTAAACCTCACCCTCGACACCCTCTCTCTGGTATCCTCACCCTCCACACCCTCTCTCTGGTATCATTACCCTCCACACCCTCTCTCTGATATACTCTCTCTTTCTCACCCTCCACACCCTCTCTCTGATATCCTCACCCTCCATAACCTCTCTCTGATATCCTCACCCTCCACCCCCTCTCTCTGATATAGTTCCCCTCCACACCCTCTCTCTGATATACTCTCTGTTTCTCACCCTCCACACCCTCTCTCTGAAATCCTCACCCTCCACACCCTCTCGCTGGTACCATCACCCTCCATACCCTCTCTCTGATATCCTCACCCTCCACACCCTCTCTCGGGTATCCCCACCCTCCACTCCCCCTCTCTGCTATCCTCACCATCCACCCCCTCTCTCTGGTATCCTCACACTCCATACCCTCAATCTGGTATTATTTCAATTTCTCACCCTCCACACTCTCTCTCTGCTATTATCACCCTCAACACCCTCTCGCTGCTATCGTCACCCTCCACACCCTCTCTCTGGTATCCTCACACTCTACACCCTCTCTCTGGTATCCTCACCCTCCACACCCTCTCTCTGGTATCATTACCCTCCACACCCTCTCTCTGGTATCCTCACGCTCCACACCCTCTCTCTTGTATCCTTACCCACCACACCCTCTCTCTGGTATCCTCACCCTCCACACTCTCTCTCTGATATCCTCAACCCCCTTACCCTCCATGCCCTCTCTCTGGTATCCTCACCCTCCACACCCTCTCTCTGCTATCCTCACCCTCCACACCCTCTCTCTGGTATCCTTACCCTCCTCACCCTCTCTCTGGTATCCTCACCCTCCACACCCTCTCTCTGGTATCATCACCCTCCACACCCTCTCTATGTTATCCTCACCCTCCACATCCTCTTTCTGCTATCGTCACCCTCCACACCCTCTCTCTGATATCTAACCCTCCACACCCCCTCTCTGGTGTCCTCACCTTCCACACCGCCTCTCTGGTATCCTTACCCTCCTCACCCTCTCTCTGGAATCCTCACCCTCCACACCCTCTCACTGGTATCCTCATCCTCCACACCCTCTCTATGTTATCCTCACCCTCCACATCCTCTTTCTGCTATCGTCACCCTCCACACCCTCTCTCTGATATCTAACCCTCCACACCCCCTCTCTGGTGTCCTCACCTTCCACACCGCCTCTCTGGTATCCTTACCCCCCACACCCTCTCTCTGGTATCCTCACCCTCCACACTCTCTCTCTGATATCCTCACCCCCCTTACCCTCCATACCCTCTCACTGGTATCCTCACCCTCCACACCCTCTCTTTGGTATGCTCACCCTTCACACCCTCTCTCTGCTATCTTCACTCTCCCGACCCTCTTTCTGCTATGCTCACCCTCCACACCCTCTCTCTGGTACCCTCACCCTGCATACCCTCTCTCTCATATTCTCTCTCTTTCTCACCCTCCATACCCTCTCTCTGATATCCTCACCTTCCATACCCTCTCTCTGATATCCTTACCTTCCATACAATCTCTCTCATATCCTCTCCCTCCACACCCTCTCTCGGATATCCTCACCCTCCACACCCTCTCTCTGCTATCCTCACCCTCCACACCCTCTCTCGGATATCCTCACCCTCCACACCCTCTCTCTGCTATCCTCACCCTCCACACCCTCTCTCTGGTATCCTTACCCTCCACACCCTCTCTCTGGTATCCTCACCCTCCACACCCTCTCTCTGGTATCATTACCCTTCACACCCTCTCTCTGGTATCCTCACGCTCCACACCCTCTCTCTGGTATCCTTACCCACCACACCCTCTCTCTGGTATCCTCACCCTCCACACTCTCTCTCTGATATCCTCATCCCCCTTACCCTCCACACCCTCTCTCTGGTATCCTCACCCTCCACACCCTCTCTCTGGTATCATTACCCTCCACACCCTCTCTCTGGTATCCTGACCTTTCACACCCTCTCTCTGCTATCTTCACTCTCCCGACCCTCTTTCTACTATCCTCACCCTCCACACCCTCTCTCTGGTACCCTCACCCTGCATACCCTCTCTCTCATATTCTCTCTCTTTCTCACCCTCCACACCCTCTCTCTGATATCCTCACCTTCCATACCCTCTCTCTGATATCCTTACCTTCCATACAATCTCTCTCATATCCTCACCCTCCACACCCTCTCTCGGATATCCTCACCCTCCACACCCTCTCTCTGCTATCCTCACCCTCCACACCCTCTCTCGGATATCCTCACCCTCCACACCCTCTCTCTGTTATCCTCACCCTCCACACCCTCTCTCTGGTATCCTTACCCTCCACACCCTCTCTCTGGTATCCTCACCCTCCACACCCTCTCTCTGGTATCATTACCCTCCACACCCTCTCTCTGGTATCCTCACCCTCCACACCCTCTCTCTGGTATCCTTACCCACCACACCCTCTCTCTGGTATACCTCACCCTCCACACTCTCTCTCTGATATCCTCACTCCCTTACCCTCCACACCCTCTCTCTGGTATCCTCACCCTCCCCACCCTCTCTCTGGTATCATTACCCTCTACACCCTCTCTCTGGCATCCTCACCCTCCACACCCTCTCTCCGATATCCTTACCCTCCACAACCTCTCTCTGATATCCTCCTCCCCCTTACCCTCCACACCCCCTCTCTGGTGTCCTTACCCTCCACACCCTCTCTCTGGTATCATTACCCTCCACCCCCTCTCTCTGGCATCCTCACCCTCCACACCTTCTCGCTGGTACCATCACCCTCCATACCCTCTCTCTGATATCCTCACCCTCCACACCCTCTCTCGGGTATCCCCACCCTCCACTCCCCCTCTCTGCTATCCTCACCATCCACCCCCTCTCTCTGGTATCCTCACACTCCATACCCTCACTCTGGTATTATTTCAATTTCTCACCCTCCACACTCTCTCTCTGCTATTATCACCCTCCACACCCTCTCGCTGGTATCCTCACCCTCCACACCATTTCTCTGATATCCTCACCCTCCACACCCTCTCACTGGTATCCTCATCCTCCACACCCTCTCTCTGTTATCCTCACCCTCCACACCTCTTTCTGCTATCGTCACCCTCCACACCCTCTCTCTGATATCTAACCCTCCATACCCCCTCTCTGGTGTCCTCACCCTCCACACCCCCTCTCTGGTATCCTTACCCTCCTCACCCTCTCTCTGGTACCCTCACCCTCCACACCCTCTCTCTGGTATCATTACCCTCCACACCCTCTCTCTGGTATCCTCACACTCCACACCCTCTCTCTGGTATCCTTACCCCCCACACCCTCTCTCTGGTATCCTCACCCTCCACACTCTCTCTCTGATATCCTCACCCCCCTTCCCCTCCACACCCTCTCTCTGGTATCCTCACCCTCCACACCCTCTCTCTGGTATCATTACCCTCCACACCCTCTCTTTGGTATCCTCACCTTTCACACCCTCTCTCTGCTATCTTCACTCTCCCGACCCTCCTTCTGCTATCCTCACCCTCCACACCCTCTCTCTGGTACCCTCACCCTGCATACCCTCTCTCTCAGATTCTCTCTCTTTCTCACCCTCCACACCCTCTCTCTGATATCCTCACCTTCCATACCCTCTCTCTGATATCCTTACCTTCCATACAATCTCTCTCATATCCTCTCCCTCCACACCCTCTCTCTGCTATCCTCACCCTCCACACCCTCTCTCTGATATCCTCACCCTCCACACCCTCTCTCTGGTATCCTCACCCTCCACACCCTCTCTCTGGTATCATTACCCTCCACACCCTCTCTCTGGTATCCTGACCTTTCACACCCTCTCTCTGCTATCTTCACTCTCCCGACCCTCTTTCTACTATCCTCACCCTCCACACCCTCTCTCTGGTATCCTCACCCTGCATACCCTCTCTCTCATATTCTCTCTCTTTCTCACCCTCCACACCCTCTCTCTGATATCCTCACCTTCCATACCCTCTCTCTGATATCCTTACCTTCCATACAATCTCTCTCATATCCTCACCCTCCACACCCTCTCTCGGATATCCTCACCCTCCACACCCTCTCTTTGCTTTCCTCACACTCCACACCCTCTCTCCGATATCCTTAACCTCCACACCCTCTCTCTGTTATCCTCACCCTCCACACCCTCTCTCTGGTATCCTTACCCTCCTCACCCTCTCTCTGGTATCCTCACCCTCCACACCCTCTCTCTGGTATCATTACCCTCCACACCCTCTCTCTTGTATCCTAACACTCCACACCCTCTCTCTGGTATCCTTACCCACCACACCCTCTCTCTGGTATACCTCACCCTCCACACTCTCTCTCTGATATCCTCACTCCCTTACCCTCCACACCCTCTCTCTGGTATCCTCACCCTCCACACCCTCTCTCTGGTATCATTACCCTCTACACCCTCTCTCTGGCATCCTCACCCTCCACACCCTCTCTCCGATATCCTTAACCTCCACAACCTCTCTCTGATATCCTCATCCCCCTTACCCTCCACACCCCCTCTCTGGTGTCCTTACCCTCCACACCCTCTCTCTGGTATCATTACGCTCCACCCCCTCTCGCTGGTATCCTCACCCTCCACACCATTTCTCTGATATCCTCACCCTCCACACCCTCTCACTGGTATCCTCATCCTCCACACCCTCTCTCTGTTATCCTCACCCTCCACACCCTCTTTCTGCTATCGTCACCCTCCACACCCTCTCTCTGATATCTAACCCTCCATACCCCCTCTCTGGTGTCCTCACCCTCCACACCCCCTCTCTGGTATCCTTACCCTCCTCACCCTCTCTCTGGTACCCTCACCCTCCACACCCTCTCTCTGGTATCATTACCCTCCACACCCTCTCTCTGGTATCCTCACACTCCACACCCTCTCTCTGGTATCCTTACCCCCCACACCCTCTCTCTGATATCCTCACCCTCCACACTCTCTCTCTGATATCCTCACCCCCCTTACCCTCCACACCCTCTCTCTGGTATCCTCACCCTCCACACCCTCTCTCTGGTATCATTACCCTCCACACCCTCTCTTTGGTATCCTCACCTTTCACACCCTCTCTCTGCTATCTTCACTCTCCCGACCCTCCTTCTGCTATCCTCACCCTCCACACCCTCTCTCTGGTACCCTCACCCTGCATACCCTCTCTCTCAGATTCTCTCTCTTTCTCACCCTCCACACCCTCTCTCTGATATCCTCACCTTCCATACCCTCTCTCTGATATCTTTACCTTCCATACAATCTCTCTCATATCCTCTCCCTCCACACCCTCTCTCTGCTATCCTCACCCTCCACACCCTCTCTCTGATATCCTCACCCTCCACACCCTCTCTCTGGTATCCTCACCCTCCACACCCTCTCTCTGCTATCCTCACCCTCCACACCCTCCTTCTGCTATCCTCACCCTCCACACCCTCTCTCTGATATCTAACCCTCCACACCCTCTCTCTGATATCCTCACCCCCTTACCCTCCACACCCCCTCTCTGGTGTCCTTACCCTCCACACCCCCTCTCTGGTATCCTTTCCCTCCTCACCCTCTCTCTGGTATCCTCACCCTCCACACCCTCTCTCTGTGATCATTACCCTCCACCCCCTCTCTCTGGTATCCTCACCCTCCACACCCTCTCTCCGATATCCTTACCCTCCACACCCTCTCTCTAATATCCTCACCCCCCTTACCCTGCACACCCCCTCTCTGGTATCCTTACCCTCCACACCCTCTCTCTGCTATCCTCACCCTCTACACCCTCTCTCTGCTATCCTCACCCCCCACACCCTTTTTCTGATATCTAACCCTCCACACCCTCTCTCTGATATCCTCACCCCCCTTACCCTCCACACTCCCTCTCTGGTATCCTTACCCTCCAAACCCTCTTTCGGGTATCCTCACACTCCACTCCCTCTCTATGCTATCCTAACCCTCCCCACCCTCTTTCTGCTATCCTCACCCTCCACACCCTCTCCTTCATATCTAACCCTCCACACCCTCTCTCTGATATCCTCACCCTCCACACCCTCTCTCTGATATCATTACCCTCCACACCCTCTCTCTGGTATCCTCACCCTTCACACCCTCTCTCTGGTATCCTCACCCTCCACACCCGCTCTCTGATATCCTTACCTTCCACATTCTCTCTCTGTTATCCTCACCCTTCACTCCCTCTCTCTGCTATCTTCACTCTCACCACCCTCTTCTGCTATCCTCACCCTCCACACCCTCTCTTGGTACCCTCACCCTGCATACCCTCTCTCTGATATTCTCTCTCTTTCTCACCCTCCACACCCTCTCTCTGATATCCTCACCTTCCATACCCTCCCACAGATATCCTCACCCTCCAGACCCGCTCTCGGGTATCCTCACACTCCACTCCCTCTCTCTGCTATCCTCACCCTCCACACCCTCTCTCTGCTATCCTCACCCTTCACACCCTCTTTCTGCTATCATCACCCTCCACACCCTCTCTCTGATATCTAACCCTCCACACTCTCTCTCTGATATCCTAATCCCTCTTACCCTCCACACCCCATCTCTGGTATCATTTCCCTCCTCACCCTCTCTCTGCTATCGTCACCCTCCACACCCTCTCTCTGATATCCTCACCCTCCACACCCTCTCTCTGATATCCTCACCCTCCACACCCTTTCGCTGGTATCCTCATCCTCCACACCCTCTCTCTGCTATCCTCACCCTCCACACCCTCTTTCTGCTATCCTCACCCTCCACACCCTCTCTCTGATATCTTACCCTCCACACACTCTCTCTGATATCCTCACCCCCATTACCCTCCACACCCCCTCTCTGGTATCCTTTCCCTCCTCACCCTCTCTCTATTATCCTCACCCTCCACACCATCTCTCTGGTATCATTACCCTCCACACCCTCTCTTTGGTATCCTCATGCTTCACACCCTCTCTCTGGTATCCTCACCCACCACACCCTCGCTCTGGTATCCTCAACCTCCACACTCTCTCTCTGATATCCTCACCCCAGTTACCCTCTACACCCTCTCTCTGGAATCCTCACCCTCCACATCCTCTCTCTGGTATCATTACCCTCCACACCCTCTCTCTGGTATCCTCACCCTTCACACCCTCTCTCTGCTATCTTCACTCTCACGACCCTCTTTCTGCTATCCTCACCCTCCACACCCTCTCTCTGCTATCCTCACCCTTCACACCCTCTTTCTGCTATCATCACCATCCACACCCTCTCTCTGATATCTAACCCTCCACACTCTCTCTCTGATTTCCTAATCCCTCTTACCCTCCACACCCCATCTCTGGTATCCTTTCCCTCCTCACCCTCTCTCTGCTATCGTCACCCTCCACACCCTCTCTCTGATATCCTCACCTTCCATACCCTCTCTTTGATATCCTCACCCTCCACACCCTCTCTCTGATATCCTCACCCTCCACACCCTCTCTCTGGTATCCTCACCCTCCACACCCTCTCTCTGCTATCCCCACCCTCCACACCCTCCTTCTGCTATCCTCACCTTCCACACCCTCTCTCTGATATCTAACCCTCCACACCCTCTCTCTGATATCTAACCCTCCACACCCTCTCTCTGATATCCTCACCCCCTTACCCTCCACACCCCCTCTCTGGTGTCCTTACCCTCCGCACCCCCTCTCTGGTATCCTTTCCCTCCTCACCCTCTCTCTGGTATCCACACCCTCCACACCATCTCTCTGGTATCATTACCCTCCACACCCTCTCTCTGGTATCCTTACCCTCCACACCCTTTCTCTAGAATCCTCACCCTCCACACCCTCTCTCTGGTATCATTACCCTCCACACCCTCTCTCTGGTATCCTCACCCTTCACACCCTCTCTCTGCTATCTTCACTCTCCCGACCCTCTTTCTGCTATCCTCACCCTCCACACCCTCTCTCTGATAACCTCACCTTCCATACTCTCTCTCTGATATCCTCACCCTCCACACCCTCTCTCGGGTATCCTCACACTCCACTCCCTCTCTCTGCTATCCTCACCTTCCACACCCTCTCTCTGCTATCTTCACCCTCCACACGCTCTCTCTGATATTTAATCCTCCACACCCTCTCTCTGATATCTTCATCCCCCTTACCCTCCACACCCCTCTCTGGTATCCTTACCGTCCACACCCTCTCTCTGGTATCCTTTCCCTCCACACCCTCTCTCTGTGATCATTACCCTCCACCCCCTCTCTCTGGTATCCTCACCCTCCACACCCTCTCTCCGATATCCTTACCCTCCACACCCTCACTCTAATATCCTCACCCCCCTTACCCTGCACACCCCCTCTCTGGTATCCTTACCCTCCACACCCTCTCTCTGCTATCCTTACCCTCTACACCCTCTCTCTGCTATCCTCACCCCCCACACCCTTTTTCTGATATCTAACCCTCCACACCCTCTCTCTGATATCCTCACCCCCCATACCCTCCACACTCCCTCTCTGGTGTCCTTACCCTCCAAACCCTCTTTCGGGTATCCTCACACTCCACTCCCTCTCTATGCTATCCTCACCCTCCACACCCTCTTTCTGCTATCCTCACCCTCCACACCCTCTCCTTCATATCTAACCCTCCACACCCTCTCTCTGGTATCCTCACCCTCCACACCCGCTCTCTGATATCCTTACCTTCCACATTCTCTCTCTGTTATCCTCACCCTTCACTCCCTCTCTCTGCTATCTTCACTCTCACCACCCTCTTTCTGCTATCCTCACCCTCCACACCCTCTCTTGGTACCCTCACCCTGCATACCCTCTCTCTGATATTCTCTCTCTTTCTCACCCTCCACACCCTCTCTCTGATATCCTCACCTTCCATACCCTCCCACAGATATCCTCACCCTCCAGACCCACTCTCGGGTATCCTCACACTCCACTCCCTCTCTCTGCTATCCTCACCCTCCACACCCTCTCTCTGCTATCCTCACCCTTCACACCCTCTTTCTGCTATCATCACCCTCCACACCCTCTCTCTGATATCTAACCCTCCACACTCTCTCTCTGATATCCTAATCCCTCTTACCCTCCACACCCCATCTCTGGTATCCTTTCCCTCCTCACCCTCTCTCTGCTATCGTCACCCTCCACACCCTCTCTCTGATATCCTCACCCTCCACACCCTCTCTCTGATATCCTCACCCTCCACACCCTCTCGCTGGTATCCTCATCCTCCACACCCTCTCTCTGCTATCCTCACCCTCCACACCCTCTTTCTGCTATCCTCACCCTCCACACCCTCTCTCTGATATCTAACCCTCCACACACTCTCTCTGATATCCTCACCCCCATTACCCTCCACACCCCCTCTCTGGTATCCTTTCCCTCCTCACCCTCTCTCTATTATCCTCACCCTCCACACCATCTCTCTGGTATCATTACCCTCCACACCCTCTCTCTGGTATCCTCATGCTTCACACCCTCTCTCTGGTATCCTCACCCACCACACCCTCTCTCTGGTATCCTCAACCTCCACACTCTCTCTCTGATATCCTCACCCCAGTTACCCTCTACACCCTCTCTCTGGAATCCTCACCCTCCACATCCTCTCTCTGGTATCATTACCCTCCACACCCTCTCTCTGGTATCCTCACCCTTCACACCCTCTCTCTGCTATCTTCACTCTCACGACCCTCTTTCTGCTATCCTCACCCTCCACACCCTCTCTCTGCTATCCTCACCCTTCACACCCTCTTTCTGCTATCATCACCCTCCACACCCTCTCTCTGATATCTAACCCTCCACACTCTCTCTCTGATATCCTAATCCCTCTTACCCTCCACACCCCATCTCTGGTATCCTTTCCTTCCTCACCCTCTCTCTGCTATTATCTCTGATATCCTCACCTTCCATACCCTCTCTTTGATATCCTCACCCTCCACACCCTCTCTCGGGTATCCTCACACTCCACTCCCTCTTTCTGCTATCCTCACCTTCCACACTCTTTCTCTGCTATCTTCAACCTCCACACCCTCTCTCTGATATCCTCACCTTCCACACCCTCTCTCTGATATCCTCACCCCCCATACCCTCCACACCCCCTCTTTGGTATCCTTACCTTCCACACCCTCTCTCTGGTATCAATACCCTCCACACCCTCTTTCTGCTATCTTCACCCTCCTCACGCTCTCTCTGATATCTAACCCTCCACACCCTCTCTCTGATATCCTCACCCCCCTTACCCTCCACACCCCCTCTGTGGTATCCTTACCCTCCACACCCTTTCTCTGGTATCAATACCCTCCACACCCTCTCTCTGCTATCCTCACCCCCCACACCCTCTCTCTGCTATCCTCACCCTCCACACCCTCTCTCTGATATCCTCACCCCCCTTACCCTCCACACCCCCTTTCTGGAATCCTTACCCTCCACACCGTCTTTCGGGTATCCTCACACTCCACTTCCTCTCTCGGCTATCCTCACCCTCTACACCCTCTCTCTGCTATCCTCACCCTCCACACCCTCTCTCTGATATCTAACCCTCCACACCCTCTCTCTGATATCCTCACCCTCCACATCCTCTCTCTGATATCATTACCCTCCACACCCTCTCTCTGGTATCCTCACCCTTCGCACCCTCTCTCTGGTATCCTCACCCTCCACACCCTCTCTCTGGTATCCTCACCCTCCACACCCGCTCTCTGATATCCTTACCTTCCACATTCTCTCTCTGGTATCCTCACCCTTCACTCCCTCTCTCTTCTATCTTTACTCTCCCTATCCTCTTTCTGCTATCCTCACCCTCCACACCCTCTCTCTGGTACGCTCACCCTCCATACCCTCTCTCTGATATTCTCTCTCTTTCTCACCCTCCACACCCTCTCTCTGATATCCTCACCTTCCATACCCTAACTCAGATATCCTCACCCTCCACACCCTCTCTCGGGTATCCTCACACTCCGCTCCCTCTCTCTGCTATCCTCACCCTCCACACCCTCTCTCTGCTATCCTCACCCTTCACACCCTCTTTCTGCTATCCTCACCCTCCACACCCGCTCTCTGATATCTATCCCTCCACACCATACTCTCTGATATCCTAATAGCCCTTACCCTCCACACCCTCTCTCTGATATCCTCACCCTCCACATCCTCTCTCTGCTATCCTCACCCTTCACACCCTCTTTCTGCTATCCTCACCCTACACACCCTCTCTCTGGTATCATTACCTTCCACACCCTCCCTCTGGTATCATTACCCTTCGCACCCTTTCTCTTGTATCCTCACTCTCCACACCCTCTCTCCGGCAGCCTTACCCTCCAAACCCTCTCTCTGGTATCCTTACCCTCCACACCCTCTCTCTGGTATCCTCACGCTCAACACCCTCTCTTTCGTATCCTTACACTCCACACTCTCTCTCTGGTATCCTCACCCTCCACACCCTTTCTCTAATATCCTCACCCCCCTTACCCTCCACACCCCATCTCTGGTGTCCTTACCCTCCACACCCTCTCTCTGGTATCCTCACCCTCCACACCCCCTCTCTGGTATTATTACCCTTCACACCCTCTCTCTGGTATCCTCACCCTTCACACCCTCTCTCTGGTATCCTCACCCTTCACACCCTCTCTCTGGTATCCTCACCCTCCACACCCACCCTCTGATATACTTACCTTCCACTTTCTCTTTCTGGTATACTCACCCTTCACTCCCTCTCTCTACTATCTTCACTCTCCCGACCCTCTTTCTGCTATGCTCACCCTCCACACCCTCCCTCTGGTACCCTCACCCTGCATACCCTCTCTCTCATATTCTCTCTCTTTCTCACCCTCCACACCCTCTCTCTGATATCCTACCTTCCAAACCCTCTCTCTGATATCCTCACTCTCCACACCCTCTCTAGTGTATCCTCACACTCCACTCCCTCTCTCTGCTATCCTCACCCTCCACACCCTCTCTCTCCTATCCTCACCCTCCACACACTCTCTCTGATATCTAACCCTCCACACCCTCTCTCTGATATCCTCACCACCCTTACCCTCCACACCCCCTCTCTGGTATCCTTACCCTCCACACCCTCTTTCTGCTATCATCACCCTCCACACCCTCTCTCCGATATTCTTACCTTCTTCACCCTCTCTCTGATATCCTCACCCCCTTTACCCTCCACCCCCTCTCTCTGGTATCCTCACCCTTCACACCCTCTCTCTGGTATCCTCACCCTCCACACCCACCCTCTGATATCTAACCCTCCACACCCTCTCTCTGATATCCTCACCACCCTTACCCTCCACACCCCCTCTCTGGTATCCTTACCCTCCACACCCTCTTTCTGCTATCCTCAACCTCCACACCCTCTCTCCGATATCCTTACTCTCTTCACCCTCTCTCTGATATCCTTGCCCCCTTTACCCTCCACCCCCTCTCTCTGGTATCCTCACCCTTCACACCCGCTCTCTGATATCCTCACCCTCCACACCCTCTCTAGTGTATCCTCACACTCCACTCCCTCTCTCCGCTATCCTCACCCTCCACACCCTCTCTCTGCTATCCTCACCCTCCACACCCTCTCTCTGATATCTAACCCTCCACACCCTCTCTCTGATATCCTCACCACCCTTACCCTCCACAACCCCTCTCTGGTATACCTTACCCTCCACACCCTCTTTCTGCTATCCTCACCCTCCACACCCTCTCTCCGATATCCTTACCCTCTTCACCCTCTCTCTGATATCCTCACCCCCTTTACCCTCCACACCCGCTCTCTGATATCCTTACCTTCCACATTCTCTCTCTGGTATCCTCACCCTTCACTCCCTATCTCTGCTATCTTCACTCTCACCACCTTCTTTCCGCTATTCTCACCCCCCACACCCTCTCTCTGATATCCTCACACTCCATACACTCTCTCTGATATCCTCACCCTCCACACCCGCTCGCTGGTATACTCGCCATCCACCCCCTGTCTCTCTGATGTCCTCACCTCCACACCCTCTCTCTGATATCCTCACCCTCCACACCCTCTCTCTGGTATCCTCACCCTCCACACTCTCTCTGGTATCCTCACCTTCCACACTCCCTCTGGTATTCTCTCTCTTTCTCACCCTCCACACCCTCTCTCTGGTATCCTCACCCTCCACACTCTCTGGTATCCTCACCCTCCACATTCTCTCTGGTATTCTCTTTCTTTCTCACCCTCCACACACTCTCTGTGGTATCCTCTCCCTCCACACTCTCTCTGGTATCCTCGCCCTCCACACCCTCTCTCTGGTAGACCTCACCCTCCACACCCTCTTTCTGCTATCCTCACCCTCCACACCCTCTCTCTGATATCTAACTCTCCACACCCTCTCTCTGATATTCTCACCCCCCTTACCCTCCACACCCCCTCTCTGGTATACTTACCCTCCACACCCTCTATCTGGTATCCTCACCCTCCACACCCTCTCTCTGGTATCATTACCCTACACACCCTCTCTCTGATACACTCTCTCTTTCTCACCCTCCACAACCTCTGTCTGATATCCTCACCCTCCACACCCTCTCGCTGGTACCCTCACCCTACACACCCTCTCTCTGATATTCTCTCTCTTTCTCACTCTCCACACCCTCTCTTTCATATCCTCACCCTCCACACCCTCTCTCTGCTATCTTCACTCTCCCGACCCTCTTTCTGCTATCCTCACCCTCCACACCCTCTCTCTGCTACCCTCACCCTGCATACCCTCTCTCTCAGATTCTCTCTCTTTCTCACCCTCTACACCCTTTCTCTGATATCCTCACCCCCTTTACCCTCCACTCCCTCTCTCTGATATCTAACCCTCCACACCCTCTCTTTGATATCCTCACCCTCCACACCCTCTCTATGATATCATTACCCTCCACACCCTCTCTCTGGTATTCTCACCCTTCACACCCTCTCTCTGGAATCCTCACCCTCCACACCCGCTCTTTGATATCCTTACCTTCCACATTCTCTCTCTGGTATCCTCACCCTTCACTCCCTCTCTCTGCTATCTTTACTCTCCCCACCCTCTTTCTGCTATCCTCACCCTCCACACCCTCTCTCTCATATCCTCACCTTCTATACCCTCCCTGAGATATTCACACCCTCCACACCCTTTCACGGGCATCCTCACACTCCACTCCCTCTCTCTGCTATCCTCACCCTCCACACCCTCTCTCTGCTATCCTCACCCTTCACACCCTCTTTCTGCTATCCTCAACCTCCACACCCTCTCTCTGATATCTAGCCCTCCACACCCTACTCTCTAATATCCTAATCCCCGTTACCCTCCACACCCCATCTCTCGTATCCTTACCCTCCTCACCCTCTCTCTGGTATCCTCACCCTACACACCCTCTCTCTGGTATCATTACCTTCCACACCCTTCCTCTGGTATCGTCACCCTTCACACCCTTTCTCTGGTATCCTCACTCTCCACACCCTCTCTCCGGCATCCTTACCCTCCAAACCCTCTCTCTGGTATCCTTACCCTCCACACCCTCTCTCTGGTATCCTCACGCTCAACACCCTCTCTTTGGTATCCTAACACTCCACACCCTCTCTCTGGTGTCCTCATCCTCCACACCCTCTCTCTAATATCCTCACCCCCCTTACCCTCCACACCCCATCTCTGGTGTCCTTTCCCTCCACACCCTCTCTCTGGTATCCTCACCCTCCACACCCTCTCTCTGGTATCATTACCCCCCACACCCTCTCTCTGATATCCTCATCCTCCACACCCATCCTCTGATATACTTACCTTCCACATTCTCTCTCTGGTATCCTCACCTTTCACTCCCTCTCTCTACTATCTTCACTCTCCCGAACCTCTTTCTGCTATGCTCACCCTCCACACCCTCTCTCTGGTACCCTCACCCTGCATACCCTCTCTCTCATATTCTCTCTCTTTCTCACCCTCCACACCCTCTCTCTGATATACTTACATTCCATACCCTCTCTCTCATATCCTCACCCTCCACACCCTCTCTCGGGTATCCTCACACTCCATTCCCTCTCTCTGCTATCCTCACCCTCCACACCCTCTCTCTGCTATCCTCACCCTCCACACCCTCTCTCTGATATCTAACCCTCCACACCCTCCCTTTGATATCCTCACCCCTGTTACCCTCCACACCCCCTCTCTGGTACCCTTACCCTCCACACTGTCTTTCGGGTATCCTCACACTCCACTCCCTCTCTCTGCTATCCTCACCCTCCACACCCTCTCTCTGCTATCCTCACCCTCCACACCCTCTCTCTGATATCTAACCCTCCACACCCTCTCTCTGATATCCTCACCCTCCACACCCTCCCTCTGATATCATTACCCTCCACACCCTCTCTCTTTGTATCCTCACACTTCACTCCCTCTCTCTACTATCTTCACTCTCCACACCCTCTCTCTGATATCCTCACCCTCCACACCCACTCTCTGTTATCCTCACCCTCCACACCCTCTCTCTGATATCTAACCCTCCACACCCTCTCTCTGATATCCTCACCCTCCACACCCTCCCTCTGATATCATTACCCTCCACACCCTCTCTCTGCTATCCTCACCCTCCACCCCCTCTCTCTGATATCTAACCCTCCACACCCTCTCTCTGATATCCTCACCCTCCACACCCTCCCTCTGATATCATTACCCTCCACACCCTCTTTCTGCTATCCTCACCCTCCACACCCTCTCTCTGGCACCCTCACCCTCCATACCCTCTCTCTGATATTCTCTCTCTTTCTCACCCTCCACACCCTCTCTCTGATATCCTCACCCTCCATACCCTCCCTCAGATATCCTCACCCTCCACACCCTCTCTCGGGTATCCTCACACTCCACTCCCTCTCTCTGCTATCCTCACCCTCTACACCCTCTCTCTGCTATCCTCACCCTTCACACCCTCTTTCTGCTATCCTCACCCTCCACACCCTCTCTCTGATATCTACCCTCCACACCCTACTCTCTGATATCCTAATCCCCCTTACCCTCCACACCCCATCTCTCGTATCCTTACCCTCCTCACCCTCTCTCTGGTATCCTCACCCTACACACCCTCTCTCTGGTATCATTACCTTCCACACCCTCCCTCTGGTATCCTGACCCTTCACACCATTTCTCTGGTATCCTCACTCTCCACACCCTCTCTCCGGCATCCTTACCCTCCAAACCCTCTCTCTGGTATCCATACCCTCCACACCCTCTCTCTGGCATCCTCACGCTCAACACCCTCTCTTTGGTATCCTTACACTCCACACCATCTCTCTGGTATCCTCACCCTCCACACCCTCTCTCTAATATCCTCACCCCCTTACCCTCCACACCCTATCTCTGGTGTCCTTACCCTCCACACCCCCTCTCTGGTATCCTTACCCTCCACACCCTTTCTCTGGTATCACTACCCTCCACACCCTCTCTCTGCTATCCTCACCCGCCACACCCTCTCTCTGCTATCCTCACCCTCCACACCTTCTCTCTGATATCCTCACCCCCCTTACCCCCCACACCCCCTCTCTGGTATCCTTACCCTCCACACCGTCTTTCGGGTATCCTCACACTCCACTCCCTCTCTCTGCTACTCTCACCCTCCACACCCTCTCTCTGTTATCCTCACCCTCCACACCCTCTCTCTGATATCTAACCCTCCACACCCTCTCTCTGATAGCCTCACCCTCCACACCCTCTCTCTGATATCATTACCCTCCACACCCTCTCTCTGGTATCCTCACCCTTCACTCCCTCTCTCTGCAATCTTCACTCTCACCACCCTCTTTTTGCTATCCTCACCCTCCACACCCTCTCTCTGGTACCCTCACCCTCCATGCCCTCTCTCTGATATTCTCTCTCTTTCTCACCCTCCACACCCTCTCTTTGATATCCTCACCTTCCATACCCTCACTCAGATATCCTCACCCTCCACACCCTCTCTTGGGTATCCTCACACTTCACTCCCTCTCTCTGCTATCCTCACCCTCCACACTCTCTCTCTGCTATCCTCACCCTTCACACCCTCTTTCTGCTATCCTCACCCTCCACACCCTCTCTCTGATATCTAACCCTCCACACCCTACTCTCTGATATCCTAATCCCCCTTACCCTCCACACCCCATCTCACGTATCCTTACCCTCCTCACCCTCTCTCTGGTATCCTCGCCCTATACACCCTCTCTCTGGTATCATTACCCTCCAAACCCTCTCTCTGGTATCCTTACCCTCCACACCCTCTCTCTGGTATCCTCACCCTATACACCCTCTCTCTGATATCTAACCCTCCACACCGTACTCTCTGATATCCTAATCCCCCTTACCCTCCACACCCCATCTCACGTATCCTTACCCTCCTCACCCTCTCTCTGGTATCCTTACCCTCCACACCCTCTCTCTGGTATCATTACCTTCCACACCCTCCCTCTGGTATCCTGACCCTTCACACCCTTTCTCTTGTATCCTCACTCTCCACACCCTCTCTCCGGCATCCTTACCCTCCAAACCCTCTCTCTGGTATCCTTACCCTCCACACCCTCTCTCTGGTATCCTCACGCTCAACACCCTCTCTCTGGTATCCTCACCCTCCACACCCTCTCTCTAATATCCTCACCCCCCTTACCCTCCACACCCCATCTCTGGTGTCTTTACCCTCCACACCCTCTCTCTGGTATCCTCACCCTCCACACCCTCTCTCTGGTATTATTACCCTTCACACCCTCTCTCTGGTATCCTCACCCTTCACACCCTCTCTCTGGTATCCTCACCCTTCACACCCTCTCTCTGGTATCCTCACCCTCCACACCCACCCTCTGATATACTTACCTTCCACATTCTCTCTCTGGTATACTCACCCTTCACTCCCTCTCTCTACTATCTTCACTCTCCCGACCCTCTTTCTGCTATGCTCACCCTCCACACCCTCTCTCTGGTACCCTCTCCCTGCATACCCTCTCTCTCATATTCTCTCTCTTTCTCACCCTCCACACCCTCTCTCTGATATCCTTACCTTCCATACCCTCTCTCTGATATCCTCACCCTCCACACCCTCTCTTGTGTATCTTCACACTCCACTCCCTCTCTCTGCTATCCTCACCCTCCACACCCTCTCTCTGCTATCCTCACCCTCCACACCCTCTCTCTGATATCTAACCCTCCACACCCTCTCTCTGATATCCTCACCACCCTTACCCTCCACACCCCTCTCTGGTATCCTTACCCTCCACACCCTCTTTCTGCTATCATCACCCTCCACACCCTCTCTCCGATTTCCTTACCCTCTTCACCCTCTCTCTGATATCCTCACCCCCTTTACCCTCCACCCCCTCTCTCTGGTATCCTCACCCTTCACACCCTCTCTCTGGTATCCTCACCCTCCACACCCACCCTCTGATATCTAACCCTCCACACCGTCTCTCTGATATCCTCACCACCCTTACCCTCCACACCCCCTCTCTGGTATCCTTACCCTCCACACCCTCTTTCTGCTATCCTCAACCTCCACACCCTCTCTCCGATATCCTTACCCTCTTCACCCTCTCTCTGACATCCTCACCCCCTTTACCCTCCACCCCCTCTCTCTGGTATCCTCACCCTTCACACCCTCTCTCTGATATCCTCACCCTCCACACCCTCTCTAGTGTATCCTCACACTCCACTCCCTCTCTCTGCTATCCTCACCCTCCACACCCTCTCTCTGCTATCCTCACCCTCCACACCCTCTCTCTGATATCTAACCCTCCACACCCTCTCTCTGATATCCTCACCACCCTTACCCTCCACACCCCCTCTCTGGTATCCTTACCCTCCACACCCTCTTTCTGCTATCCTCACCCTCCACACCCTCTCTCCGATATCCTTACCCTCTTCACCCTCTCTCTGATATCCTCACCCCCTTTACCCTCCACACCCGCTCTCTGATATCCTTACCTTCCACATTCTCTCTCTGGTATCCCCACCCTTCACTCCCTATCTCTGCTATCTTCACTCTCACCACCTTCTTTCTGCTATTCTCACCCCCCACACCCTCTCTCTGATATCCTCACACTCCATACACTCTCTCTGATATCCTCACCCTCCACACCCGCTCGCTGGTATACTCACCATCCACCCCCTGTCTCTCTGATGTCCTCACCCTCCACACCCTCTCTCTGATATCCTCACCCTCCACACCCTCTCTCCGATATCCTTACCCTCTTCACCCTCTCTCTGATATCCTCACCCCCTTTACCCTCCACACCCGCTCTCTGATATCCTTACCTTCCACATTCTCTCTCTGGTATCCCCACCCTTCACTCCCTATCTCTGCTATCTTCACTCTCACCACCTTCTTTCTGCTATTCTCACCCCCCACACCCTCTCTCTGATATCCTCACACTCCATACACTCTCTCTGATATCCTCACCCTCCACACCCGCTCGCTGGTATACTCACCATCCACCCCCTGTCTCTCTGATGTCCTCACCCTCCACACCCCCTCTCTGGTATCCTTACTCTCCACACCCTCTATCTGGTATTCTCACCCTCCACACCCTCTCTCTGGTATCATTACCCTACACACGCTCTCTCTGATACACTCTCTCTTTCTCACCCTCCACAACCTCTGTCTGATATCCTCACCCTCCACACCCTCTCGCTGGTACCCTCACCCTACACACCCTCTCTCTCTAATATTCTCTCTCTTTCTCACTCTCCACACCCTCTCTTTCATATTCTCACCCTCCATACGCTCTCTCTGACATCCTTACCCTCCACAACCTCTCTCCTGTATCCTCACCCTACGCTCCCCCTCTTTGCTATCCTCACCATCCACCCCCTCTCTCTGGTATCCTCACACTCGATATTCTCTCTCTGGTATTCTTTCAATTTCTCAACCTCCACACTCTCTCTCTGATATTATCACCCTCCACACCCTTTCGCTGGTATCCTCACCCTCCATACCCTCTCTCTGTCATCCTCACCCTCCACACCCTCTCTCTGATATCCAACCCTCCACACCTTCTCTCTGATATCCTCACCCCCCTTACCCTCCACACCCTCTCTCTGGTATCCTTACCCTCCACACCCTCTCTCTGGTATCCTCACCCTCCACACCCTCTCTCTGGTGTCCTCACCCTCCACACCCTGTCTCTGTTATCCTCACCCTCCACACCCTCTTTCTGCTATCCTCACCCTCCACACCCTCTCTCTGATATCTAACCCTCCACACCTTCTCTCTGATATCCTCACCCCCCTTACCCTCCACACCCTCTCTCTGGTATCCTTACCCTCCACACCCTCTCTCTGGTATCCTCACCCTCCACACCCTCTCTCTGGTATCATTACCCTCCACACCCTCTCTCTGGTATCCTCACCCTCCACACCCTCTCTCTGGTATCCTAATCCCCCTTACCCTCCACACCCCATCTCTGGTATCCTTACCCTCCTCACCCTCTCTCTGGTATCCTCACCCTACACACCCTCTATCTGGTATCATTACCTTCCACACCGTCCCTCTGGCATCCTCATCCTTCACACCCTTTCTCTGATATCCTCACCCTCCAAACCCTCTCTCCGGCATCCTTACCCTCCAAACCCTCTCTCTGGTATCCTTACCCTCCACACCCTCTCCCTGGTATCCTCACGCTCAACACCATCTCTTTGGTGTCCTTACCCTCCACACCCTTTCTCTGCTATCTTCACTCTCCCGACCCTCTTTCTGCTATCCTCACCCTCCACACCCTCTCTCTGCTATCCTCACCCTGCATACCCTCTGTCTCAGATTCTCTCTCTTTCTCACCCTCTACACCCTTTCTCTGATATCCTCACCATCCATACCCTCTCTCTGATATCCTCACCCTCCACACTGTCTTTCAGGTATCCTCACACTCCACTCCCTCTCTCTGCTATCCTCACCCTCCACACCCTCTCTTTGCTATCCTCACCCTCCACACCCCCTCTCTGATATCTAACCCTCCACACCCTCTCTTTGATATCCTCACCCTCCACACCCTCTCTCTGATATCATTACCCTCCACACCCTCTCTCTGGTATACTCACCCTTCACACCCTCTCTCTGGTATCCTCACCCTCCACACCCGCTCTTTGATATCCTTACCTTCCACATTCTCTCTCTGGTATCCTCACACTCCACTCCCTGTCTCTGCTATCCTCACCCTCTACACCCTCTCTTTGCTATCCTCACCCTCCACACCCTCTCTCTGATATTTAACCCTCCACACCCTCTCTTTAATATCCTCACCCTCCACACCCTCTCTCTGATATCATTACCCTCCACACCCTCTCTCTGGTATACTCACACTTCACACCCTCTCTCTGATATCAAACCCTCCCCACCCCCTCTCTGGTATCCTTAACCTCCAGACCCTCTATCTGGTATCCTTACCCTCCACACCCTCTCTCTGGAATCCTCACCCTCCACACCCTCTCTCTAGTATCCTTACCCTCCACACCCTCTCTCTGTTATCCTCACCCTCCACACCCTCTCTCTTATATCCCCACCCCCCTTACCCTCCACACCCCCTCTCTGGTATCCTAACCCTCCACACCCTCTCTCTGGTATCCTCACACTCCACATCCTCTTTCTGGTACCATTACGCTCCACACCCTATCTCTGGCATCCTCACCCTTCACACCCTCTCTCTGGTATCCTCACCCTCCACACCCACTCTCTGATATGCTTACCTTCCACATTCTCTCTCTGGTATCCTCACCCTTCACTCCCTCTCTCTGCTATCTTCACTCTCCCCACCCTCTTTCTGCTATCCTCACCCTCCACACCCTCTCTCTGGAACCCTCACCCTGCATACCCTCTCTCTGATATTTTATCTCTTTCTCACCCTCCACACCCTCTCTCTACTATCCTCACACTCCAAACCCTCTCTCTGATATCTAACCCTCCCCACCCTCTCTCTGATATCTAACCCTCCACACCCTCTCTCTTATCTCCTCACCCCCTTACCCTCCACACCTCCTCTTTAATATCCTTACCCTCCACCCCCTCTCTCTGGTATCATTACCCTCCATACACTCTCTCTGGTATCCTCACCCTCCTTATCCTCCACACCCCCTCTCTGGTATCCTTGCCCTCCACACCCTCTCTCTGATATCAAACCTTCTCCACCCCCTCTCTGGTATCCTTAACCTCCAGACCCTCTATCTGGTATCCTCACCCTTCACACCCTCTCTCTAGTATCATTACCCTACACACCCTCTCTCTGATATACCCTCTCTTTCTCACCCTCCACAACCTCTCTCTGATATCCTCACCCTCCATACCCTCTCTCTGATATCCTCACCCTCCACACCCTCTCTCGGGTATCCTCACCCTTCACACCCTCTCTCTGCTATCTTCACTCTCCTGACCCTCTTTCTGCTATCCTCACGCTCCACACCCTCTCTCTGATATCCTCACCCTCCACACCCTCTCTCTGGTATCCTCACCCTCCACACCCTCTCTCTGCTATCCTCACCCTCCACACCCTCTTTCTGCTATTCTCACCCCCTTACCCTCCACACCCCCTCTCTGGTGTCCTTACCCTCCACACCCCCTCTCTGGTGTCCTTACCCTCCACACCCCCTCTCTGGTATCCTTACCCTCCACACCCCCTCTCTGGTGTCCTTACCCTCCACACCCTCTCTCTGGTGTCCTTACCCTCCACACCGCCTCTCTGGTATCCTTTCCCTCCTCACCCTCTCTCTGGTATCCTCACCCTCCACACCCTCTCTCTGGTATCCTAATCCCCCTTACCCTCCACACCCCATCTCTGGTATCCTTACCCTCCTCACCCTCTCTCTGGTATCCCCACCCTACACACCCTCTCTCTGATATCATTACCTTCCACACCCTCCCTCTCGTATCCTCATCCTTCACACCCTTTCTCTGATATCCTCACCCTCCACACCCTCTCTCCGGCATACTTACCCTCCAAACCCTCTCTCTGGTATCCTTACCCTCCACACCCTCTCCCTGGTATCCTCACGCTCAACACCCTCTCTTTGGTATCCTTACCCTCCACACCCTCTCTCTGGTATCCTCACCCTCCACACCCTCTCTCTGATATCCTCAACCCTCTTACCCTCCACACCCCATCTCTGGTGTCCTTACCCTCCACACCCTCTCTCTGGGTCCTCACCCTCCACACCCTCTCTCTGGTATCATTACCATCCACACCCTCTCTCTGGTATCCTCACCCTTCACACCCTCTCTCTGGTATCCTCACCCTCTACACCCACCCTCTGATATACTTACCTTCCACATTCTCTCTCTGGTATCCTCGCCCTTCACTCCCTCTCTCTACTATCTTCACTCTCACGACCCTCTTTCTGCTATGCTCACCCTCCACACTCTCTCTTTGGTACCCTTACCCTGCATACCCTGTCTCTCATATTCTCTTTCTTTCTCACCCTCCACACCCTCTCTCTGATATCCTTACCTTCCATACAATCTCTCTCATATCCTCACCCTCCACACCCTCTCTCTGGTATCCTTCCCCTCCACACACTCTCTCTGGTATCATTACCCTCTACACCCTCTTGCTGGTATCCTCACGCTCCACACCCTCTCTTCGATATCCTTACCCTCCACACCCTCTCTCTGATATCCTCACCCCCTTACCCTCCACACCCCCTCTCCGGTATCCTTACCTTCCACACCTTCTCTCTGCTATCCTCACCCTCCACACCCTCTCTCTGCTATCCTCACCCTCTACACCCTCTCTCTGATATCTAACCCTCCACACCCTCTCTCTGATATCCTCACCCCCTTTACCCTCCACACCCTCTCTCTGATATCCTCACCCCCTTTACCCTCCACACCCTCTCTCTGATATCCTCACCCACTTTACCCTCCACATTCTCTCTGGTATTCTCTCTCTTTCTCACCCACCACACACTCTCTCTGGTATTCTCACCCTCCACACTCTCTCTGGTATCCTCGCCCTCCACACCCTCTCTCTGGTAGACCTCACCCTCCACACCCACTCTCTGCTATCCTCACCCTCTACACCCTCTTTCACTATCCTCACCCTCCACACCCTCTTTCTGCTATCCTCACCCTCCACACCCTCTCTGTGATATCTAACCCTCCACACCCTCTCTCTAATATCCTCACCCCCTTACCCTCCACACCCCCTCTCTGGTATCCTTACCCTCCACACCCTCTATCTGGTATCCTCACCCTCCACACCCTCTCTCTGGTATCATTACCCTACACACCCTCTCTCAGATACACTCTCTCTTTCTCACCCTCCACAACCTCTCTCTGATATCCTCACCCTTCACACCCTCTCTCTGGTATCATTACCCTACACACCCTCTCTCTGGTATAATCTCTCTTTCTCACCCTCCACAACCTCTCTCTGATATCCTCACCCTCCACACCCTCTCGCTGGTACCCTCACCCTCCATACCCTCTCTCTGATATCCTCACTATGCACATCCTCTCTCTGATATTCTCTCTCTTTCTCACTCTCCACACCCTCTCTCTGGTATCCTCACCCTCTACATTCTCTCTGGTATTCTCTCTCTTTCTCACCCTCCACACACTCTCTCTGGTATCCTCACCCTCCACACTCTCTCTGGTATCCTCGCCCTCCACACTCTCTCTGGTATCCTCACCCTCCAAACCCTCTCTCAGGTATTCTCTCTGTTTATCACCCTCCACACCCACTCTCTGGTAGACCTCACCCTCCACACCCTCTCTCTGCTATCCTCACCTTCTACACCCAATTTCTGCTATCCTCACCCTCCACACCCTCTTTCTGCTATCCTCACCCTCCACATCCTCTCTGTGATATCTAACCCTCCACACCCTCTCTCTGATATACTCACCCCCCTTACCCTCCACACCCCCTCTCTGGTATCCTTACCCTCCACACCATTCTATCTGGTATTCTCACCCTCCACACAGTGTCTCTGGTATCATTACCCTCCACACCCTCTCTCTAATATACTCTCTCTTTCTCACCCTCCACAACCTCTCTCTGATATACTCACCCTCCACACCCTCTCGCTGGTACCCTCACCCTTCACACCCTCTCTCTTGTATCCTCACCCTCCACATCCACTCTCTGATATGCTTACCTTCCACATTCTCTCTCTGGTATCCTCACACTTCACTCCCTCTCTCTGCTATCTTCACTCTCCCCACCCTCTTTCTGCTATCCTCACCCTCCACACCCTCTCTCTGGAACCCTCACCCTGCATACCCTCTCTCTGATATTCTATCTCTTTCTCACCCTCCACACCCTCTCTCTGCTATCCTCACACTCCACACCCTCTCTCTGATATCTAACCCTCCCCACCCTCTCTCTGATATCTAACCCTCCACACCCTCTCTCTGATATCCTCACCCCCTTACCCTCCACACCTCCTCTTTAATATCCTTACCCTCCACCCCCTCTCTCTGGTATCATTACCCTCCATACTCTCTCTCTTGTATCCTCACCCTCCACACCCTCTCTCCGATTTTCTTACCCTCCACACCCTCTCTCTGATATCCTCACCCTCCTTACCGTCCACACCCCCTCTCTGGTATCCTTACCCTCCACACCCTCTCTCTGATATCAAACCCTCCCCACCCCCTCTCCGGTATCCTTAACCTCCAGACCCTCTATCTGGTATCCTTACCCTCCACACCCTCTCTCTGGTATCCTCACCCTCCACACCCTCTCTCTTGTATCCTTACCCTCCACACCCTCTCTCTGGTATCCTCACCCTCCTCACCCTCTCTCTTATATCCCCACCCCCCATACCCTCCACACCCCCTCTCTGGAATCCTAACCCTCCACACCCTCTCTCTGGTATCCTCACACTCCACACCCTCTTTCTGGTACCATTACGCTCCACACCCTATCTCTGGCATCCTCACCCTTCACACCCTCTCTCTGGTATCCTCACCCTCCACACCCACTCTCTGATATCAAACCCTCCCCACCCCCTCTCTGGTATCCTTAACCTCCAGACCCTCTATCTGGTATCCTCACCCTTCACACCCTCTCTCTAGTATCATTACCCTCCACACCCTCTCTCTGATATACTCTCTCTTTCTCACCCTCCACAACCTCTCTCTGATATCCTCACCCTCCACACCCTCTCGCTGGTACCCTCACCCTCCATACCCTCTCTCTTTGCTATTATCACCCTCCACACCCTCTCGCTGGTATCCTCACCCTCCACACCCTCTCTCTGTTATCCTCACCTTCCACACCCTCTCTCTGGTATCCTCACCCTCCACACCCTGTCTCTGCTATCCTCACCTTCCACACCCTGTCTCTGGCATCCTTCCCCACCACACCCTGTCTCTGGTATCCTCACCCTCCACACTCTCTCTCTGATATCTTCACCCCCCTTACCCTCCACACCCTTTCTCTGGAATCCTCACCCTCCACACCCTCTCTCTGGTATCATTACCCTCCACACCCTCTCTCTGGTATCCTCACCCACAACACCCTCTCTCTGGTATCCTCATCCTCCACACTCTCTCTCTGATATCCTCACCCCCCTTTCCCTCCACACCCTTTCTCTGGAATCCTCACCCTCCACACCCTCTCTCTGATATACTCACCCCCTTTACCCTCCACACCCCCTCTCTGGTATCCTTACCCTCCACACCCTCTCTCTAGTATTCTCACCCTCCATACAGTGTCTCTGGTATCTTCACTCTCCCGACCCTCTTTCTGCTATCCTCACGATCCACACCCTCTCTCTGATATCCTCACCCTCCACACCCTCTCTCTGGTATCCTCACCCTCCACACCCTCTCTCTGCTATCCTCACCCTCCACACCCTCTTTCTGCTATCCTCACCCTCCACACCCTCTCTCTGATATCTAACCCTCCACACCCTCTCTCTGATATCCTCACCCCCTTACCCTCCACACCCCCTCTCTGGTGTCCTTACCCTCCACACCCTCTCTCTGGTATCCTTTCCCTCCTCACCCTCTCTCTGGTATCCTCACCCTCCACACCATCTCTCTGGTATCATTACCCTCCACACCCTCTCTCTGATATCCTCACCCCCTTACCCTCCACACCCCCTCTCTGGTGTCCTTACCCTCCTCACCGTCTCTCTGGTATCCTTTCCCTCCTCACCCTCTCTCTGGTATACTCCTCCTCCACATTCTCTCTCTGATATCCTCACCCCCCTTACCCTCCACACCCTTTCTCTGGAATCCTCACCCTCCACACCCTCTCTCTGCTATCTTCACTCTCCCGACCCTCTTTCTGCTATCCTCACCCTCCACACCCTCTCTCTGATAACCTCACCTTCCATACCCTCTCTCTGATATCCTCACCCTCCACACCCTCTCTCGGGTATCCTCACACTCCTCTCCCTCTCTCTGCTATCCTCACCTTCCACACCCTCTCTCTGCTATCTTCACCCTCCACACGCTCTCTCTGATATCTAATCCTCCACACCCTCTCTCTGATATCTTCACTCCCCTTACTCTCCACACCCCTCTCTGGTATCATTACCCTCCACACCCTCTCTCTAATATCCTCACCCCCCTTACCCTCCACACCCATTCACTGGTATCCTTACACTCAACTCCCTCTCTCTGCTATCCTCACCCTCTACACCCTCTCTCTGCTATCCTCACCCCCCACACCCTTTTTCTGATATCTAACCCTCCACACCCTCTCTCTGATATCCTCACCCCCCTTACCCTCCACACTCCCTCTCTGGTATCCTTACCCTCAAAACCCTCTTTCGGGTATCCTCACTCTCCACTCCCTCTCTACGCTATCCTCACCCTCCACACCCTCTCTCTGCTATCCTCACCCTCCACACCCTCTCTCTCATATCTAACCTTCCTCACCCTCTCTCTGATATCATTACCCTCCACACCCTCTCTCTGGTATCCTCACCCTTCCCACCCTCTCTCTGGTATCCTCACCCTCCACACCCGCTCTCTGATATCCTTACCTTCCACATTCTCTCTCTGGTATCCTCACCCTTCACTCCCTCTCTCTGCTATGTTCACTCTCACCACCCTCTTTCTGCTATCCTCACCCTCCACACCCTCTCTCTGGTACCCTCACCCTGCATACCCTCTCTCTGATATTCTCTCTCTTTCTCACCCTCCACACCCTCTCTCTGATATCCTCACCTTCCATACCCTCCCTCAGATATCCTCACCCTCCAAACCCTCTCTCGGGTATCCTCACACCCCATTCCCCCTCTCTGCTATCCTCACCCTCCACACCCTCTCTCTGCTATCCTCACCCTCCACACCCTCTCTCTGATATCTAACCCTCCACACCCTCTCTCCGATATCCTCACCACCCCTACCCTCCACACCCCCTCTCTGGTATCCTTACCCTCCACACCCTCTTTCTGGTATCCTCACCCTCCACACCCTCTCTCCGATATCCTTACCCTCCTCACCCTCTCTCTGATATCCTCACCCCCTTTACCCTCCACACCCCTCTCTGATATCCTTACCTTCCACATTCTCTCTCTGGTATCCTCACCCTTCACTCCCTCTCTCTGCTGTCTTCACTCTCCCCACCCTCTTTCTGCTATCCTCACCCTCCACACCCTCTCTCTGGAACCCTCACACTGCATACCCTCTCTCTGATATTCTCTCTCTTTCTCACCCTCCACACCCTCTCTCTGCTATCCTCACACTCCACATCCTCTCCCTGATATCTAACCCTCCCCACCCCCTCTCTGATATCTAACCCTCCACACCCTCTCTCTGATATCCTCACCTCCCTTACACTCCACACCCCCTCTCTAATATCCTTGCCCTCCACCCCCTCTCTCTGGTATCTTTACCCTCCATACCCTCTCTCTGGAATCCTCACCCTCCACACCCTCTCTCCGATTTTCTTACCCTCCACACCCTCTCTCTGATATCCTCACCCTCCTTACCCTCCACACCCCCTCTCTGGTATCCTTACCCTCCACACCCTCTCTCTGCTATACTCACCCTCCACACCCTCTCTCTGATATCTAACCCTCCCCACCCCCTCTCTGGTATCCTCACCCTCCACACCCTCTCTGGGGTATCCTCACACTCCACTCCCTCTCTCTACTATCCTCACCCTCCACACCCTCTCTCGGGTATCCTCACACTCCACTCCCTCTCTCTGCAATCCTCACCATCCACACCCTCTCTCTGCTATCCTCACCCTCCACACCCTCTCTCTGATATCCTCACCTTCCACACCCTCTGTCTGGTATCCTCACCCTCCACACCCTCTCTCTGGTATCCTTACCCTCCACACCCTCTTTCTGGTATCCTCACCTTCCACACCCTCTCTCTGGTATCCTCACCCTTCACACCCCCTCTCTGTTATCCTCAACCTCTACACCCTATGTGCATCGCCCTTCACTTTCTTTCAGTCTATTAACGCTCAACTCCCTTTCTCTCTTTGTATTTCTCCCTTCATTGTCTCATACTTTCATCTCCTTTCCTATCTCCCCGTTACTTCACGGTCGATTCCCTCACTCTGTTTCCCTCACACCCCCTGTCATCCTTCTCTCTTTACCTACTTTCTATTATTTTTTTTATCCCTTCGTGCCTTTCATTCTTTTATTCTCTCTCTCTCTCTCTCTCTCTCTCTCTCTCTCTCTCTCTCTCTCTCTCTCTCTCTCTCTCTCTCTCTCTCTCTCTCTCTTTCTCTCTCTCTCTTCTTCTTCTTCATTCTCTCCATCTCACTCACTCC